>NW_019091394.1:392158-460132 GCF_001949145.1 Acanthaster planci | reverse complement strand
GCTGGCTTTTGCATTGGGTTTGGCATACCTCAGAAAGACAAAGTCCAACAGCCTCTGTGCACAAAACTTTGTGTGCAGGGGGAAGGTTAGGGCCAGCAACCCTTGGGGAGTTAGGGTTAATTTGGTCAATGTGTAAAGTTTGATTTACAAACACCTCCGAGACCGAGGGGAAAAATCCTAGGTGGATGTTAACACAGCCATGTGTATCCCAGAATTATGCTACTTTAAAGCATACTAGATTCACTTGGATACCAGTACATTATGACTGCTTTCTGGACCTCTGGAAACTTAAAAACAAACAGGCATCAAGCAGGTATATCTACTTCTTTGGATATCAGTTAAGACAACAGTTTGACAGCATGTCTTGGGGAAACGACGGGTGTCCTGGCTTACCTGAGTGGACCATATGTGGACGCATTTATCAAAGGACCCGCTGGCAAGGTACTTGCCGTCGGGGCTGAAGGCGACACTGTAGACCGGCTCTTGGTGCTTGGTGAGCGTGTGTATGCAGATGCCCCTGTCCACGTCCCACAGCCGCACTGTCGAGTCAAACGACGCACTGCGGGGACGGACAAAAAATCAAAGAGCTCTACCAAAAAGTATTGGTAAATGGAAGGGGCAACAGCATGCTAGGAAGATCCCTTCACTCAGAAACAAAGAATTCTTAGTCTTCCAATTTCTTGAATTCTTGTGTTTTCTTTATTTACTCCTTTTATAACAAAGTCCTGGTTAAATTTGTCTGGTCTCAATAACCTCGTTAAGACGAGAGTTGACTGTAACACTACTCTTAGGTTAAACCGGTCCTGATGTTTGGAGTGAGTAATTTGAGCGTTAGAGCTAACTCACCTGGCTAGCATGAGTGGTGTGTTGGGGTTGTGTGGACTCCATTTGATGGTGTAGATTTCTTTATTATGGGCTTGTAAGTCATGTACACAGCATTCCTGCTTCATCGACCAGATCTGAAATTTAAAAAAAACTTTTGTTATACAAATCTCAACTTCTTGTGCCCAACCCCTACCAAAACTAAAGTGTCTGTTGTCAAAAGAAGTGTTGCCTTAAAAACCATTCTATTCTTAACGTTGGTTTCACAGAAAGACTTGTTTTCTGCCACTGCAGATATACCGTGCTGCCACCAAGAGGTAGACAAAGAGCCAGTCACTGAGTCACGACAGCGAGCTGAACATTTTAATGCAGATTCAAGCAGGGTGGAGGAAACAAAGTGGTAATGGCGCTCCTAAAAATAGAACGAGTGACAGCAGGGGGGAAGCTGAAAATTATTCCAGAGCACTGCTCAATCTGATATTAAAATCCACGGCAGACTGAGACAGCTCCTGGCAGTCTTGTGGATCCACGTTGTGGGCCGATGCAGCAGGCTGGCTACTAACCGCGACCTGCGCAAACGTCAAACAAACATCCCTCGGTTTGGGTATCTTGTCTGCTGCACTTGACAAGACAATCTGAGGGCGCTGGTACCCGAGGGACGGGCGGGCAGATGGCGTGCCTGAAATTGATTGATGTGCAACACTGCGGGAATCTCGGTTGTCTAGGGAGTTGTTTTGATCGAGGGATCAATCTCTGCGACAGTAGCCACAAAAAGGAAAATGTCTCAGAGATGCACATAAACACTGGCACATACGTATGCATCAGTACAACTCACAGGCCATTAAAGAATATGTGCAAAATAGGTTTGGGGAATGTACAAAATGAATGCAATAACATACAGTTGGTGCCAAGTGTGAAAAGCATTGTTGCAATCACTAGCACATGTTCTGTATGACAGTGGACCATACTAACAGGAAAAAGTCCGGAACTGTGGCAACCAAGATAAGACCTTGTACCAAAGAATCAAGAGCACATGAAACCTTACACATCTCAGCATATAATTAAAATCCCAACCCTTTCATTTGACGATAGATTCCTCTCAAAAAGAAAAAAAAAAGTTCAAGGTTTCAAGCAGGGATGGCTCTAAAGAGGGATTTTACGTTAAGGAAACAATTTCCAAAGAATCTTCTGAAAGAACAGTTTTGAGAGGAGATGCCAAAAAACTGAAGCAAGCTCACATCAGAAAATGCTGACAGAGGAAGCCCTTTCACGCGACAGTGCCGATCAAGATATTAGTTAATTGATCTAATGCGCCTATAAGAAAAGGACGGTGTGTGATAAAGCCTTTTTTTTCTACACGCTTGACCTTTCAAACAGGAAGGCCATATTTTTGCCAGAGGATGGGGCCCCCATGGGGGTAATCAAAGCTGGCTGGCGTCCAGAGGGATACTTCCTGGAAAACTTGGGACTTTCTTCAGTGACAGAAATTTGGAAGGGAAACAGTACGTGAGGGCAGTATAGCCAGCCTACATGTAACCCATGCTTTAACTGTAGGGCTGACATGCATCAAGAGCCAAGGAACCAGACTACGAATTCCCACCACATCTGGTAAAAACGAGTGCTAGATTTTGGCAAATTTGGAAGGGGCTAGGAGTGAATACACAGTATGGTACTGGATGGAAGACAACACAGTATCAAACTAATCGACCCCCAATCCTACATTCTCCTCGGAATATATGAAAAAAATGCACTTCGGCCAGACCTGAATCAGGTAGAACAGGCCCTAACCTCTGACAGCTATTGTGTTATTTTGAGGAATGCTGAAACCATGCCCATGACTTTCTCTGATGACCAAATCTCACATTCTCAGGCTGGAAAGCAGAAGTCATCCATTCAACTGCAGGTAGGCATCACATCACAGCTACGTTTTAAAGTACGCCTAACATACAGATAGACCTCACTGATCACAGCAGGTAATACATGTTGCGATCTTATGACCCATCAGGGATGCTTTACGGAAGGGGGAGGGAGGTGGCACGAACTTCCCGACCTTGACTTCCGAGGTGGCTCCGTTAAGTGAGGATGTTGGATCCCATTAAAGCCCAAATTGACTTTTTCGGTTGAGCACAGCAAGGGCTTCTGGTAGTCTGCATGATTAGCGTGTAGGATGTGTATGGCGTCATGCAGATGTCATCGTTTCATCCCATGCCAAGAAGAAATTTACGAGCAAATGCAGGAGGATTTTACTCTCCTTTGATTCCATTTGAAACACTGAAGTTTGGAGTTTTGACTGAGCTCTCTACTTCTGAGGCCAGCTGCCTTTACTGAAATGAAGTCAACTGTCTTTTCTAAGGGGAAACGATTTGATACAAACAAACGTTTTGATTAGAGAAGTATAATTGAAGACCAAGAACATTTTGTTGATTTTGTCAATACTTTTTAAAGGTTCACATTTAAAAGCAAACGAGAATTTTTAGTGGATTTCACAGGGAAATAGTTTGAAGAGTGATCCCCAAATGGTACAAAGAGGCAGGGTAATGCGAAGACAAATTTAAAGACATTTGACATTTACATGTTCAGGATACCATGACAATATATCCGTATGCTTGCTGTGTATTATCACAGTCTGGTGAAATGGGTTGAATGTAGGTCACAGAAGCAGCAAACAGGTTCTTAATTCTCAACATGCAAAGATATTTCACCCCCTGCCGGGACGATTATCGAGCCGAGCCACGAGGAAGGAAACGCCAACTGGCCAACTAACAAGTTCCACTGATAGACACTGAAGAAACAGGGCCTGCACTCATGAGATTGACATCCTGGGGGGGGGTTGTCTCTGGGCTTTGGGCAAGAGGGAGGGAGGGAGGGCAAGACAACTCCTCAGCTCCAGCAGAATAAATTTTGGTACCTTTCCAACTGAAAGCCGAGTTGAAATCAGATGTTAATTCAAGGGTCTGGGTGAACTTTGATGGAATACAGAGCTACATGTAAGAAGTAGGTGACTGCACATGGTCACGTGATCACATTTGGTTGCGACCAATAGAGGGTGCTTTGAGAAGAGGACTCCACACCTGGTATTCTTTCAGCAAAAATACGGCCGCAACAATCTACACGTGAACGCACATTCTTAACTTATTCCAAACTCATAACTGATGTCTTGGCTGTCTTCATACATTCCTATTATTAAAAGTGCACGTACCTAATCAAAGAAGGTTGGTTCTTTACACCAAGAAAAGGTGCAAAATCTGAAACGGAAACAACTGCTATGTACCAGCTTCAACAAACTGAGGCTGCCTCCGAATCTCTTGTCTAGAGCTAGGTCTAGGTCTCCGCTCCATTGGAAATGCATGGAGACCCGTAGACAATAGACCTAGCTGTAGCCCTGGAAGCCCGTTTTGGACACGGCCTTAGATTTCTCTGCAACACTGCGTACACTGAAACAGGGCGAGTGGCATGATGTACGTGTAGGCTCTTGCAGGCCCAACCGTGTCTGTCATTCACTTCCGGACTTCAAAGCTCAGCGGGCAATTGAGCCAATGACTGGCTCGGAAGTGTTTCCTACCCCAACTCCAAGACACAGGAAACCTCACCAGGCAGCTGTGCATGTAGTGGGGGGGGGGAACCTTTAGGGAAGGGAGGGGGGATTACAGTAGAATGGAAGACGCAGCAGGTGACAGAGGTAAGGCGCAAGGGAAAGACATGGGGAAAAAAAAAAGTAAGGCTGTCTATACACAAAATCTGAAAATTAGAACACGGAGACATGACACACACTGTGATGTCTATAATCATGATATAAGTGGGCGTGCAGAACTGGCAACGCCCTTCACTGATATGCGACATTTCACTGTACTCCTGCTGATACAGTTCTTGTGTGCGGATACCTTTACGCGTTGCAACTTGCAGTGACACAGGAATGTTTCGTAGAATTCATCCCCCCAATCCAACCTGTCTGGTCTGCATTATATGAATGTAATCTAGTCTTAGACTGAGAAGAGTGGTTTTTCCTGATAAGCAGCTGCCAGCACGGATGACATCGTATTATACCTCCCACAGACCCACGTACGGTCAAGTACCTTGACTTCATTATCGATCCGTTACCTTTGTTTCCTGTGTCTAAGCACTGTCTGATCCCTATCACATCAATACTCATGACCAACTGTGCCATATCACAGAGCAATGTTAACTACAGTCGACTCTCGTTATAACAAAGTTGCAGGGACCAGATAAATTACTTTGTTATAACCTGAACTTTGTGATAAGAGGAGTAGAAAAACAAAGAAAAACATAAGAATTCAAGAAAGTGGGATTCTCAGAATTTGTTCTTTACAACAGTATTTTGTTATAACAGTGTTCTTAATAATGAGAGGTGACTGTAAGTGAAATATCCCTATGATCCAACAGATTAGAGGTTTTGTAGCAGGCAAGGGATACACCCACTGAAAAGCTGGCACAAGGCCATCCCCTTCCCAACACCCGTGCTCCACCAGCTCATGGGATTTAGTACAAAAGACTTGTCATTTCATCTGTCTGAACTTTCCTCCGGCCTGACCAGATCGCTGCTGTCTCACATACATATCACAGATCACAGCGAATGGTTCATCTTGCACAGAAACGGAATTAAGTCCGTTTCCTTTTGAAACTTGGTTGGGCTTGGCACTCCAACATTTACTGTAGCCTGTGAGTGCGCCTGACTGAAACTGTAGGTTGAGTTTTCAAGGTTCTCTTTACTCGGCTGAGCTGAATTAAACGGCACACAGAATTTCAAAACTACGTCCCATACAGATATTCTGGTAAGATCTCTCTCCCAGTACAATGCAGTGATGGTTGAGTACTGATGGCTGGTTTTTTTTTCCTTCTATTTCCACGTTTCTGTGTGAGGTAATCAATGGTCTTTTCAAATAGGGCACGGAGGGGTGCGCTGATTAGGTCTTCCTGACCATTCAAACGGCATGCAAACTGTTCATAAGAATGCGACATTCCTCACGCGGCAATCCGCTGACAGCGGAAACTCCAACATTAAAACAAGGCTAAAAACATCCCAGTCCAAGGCCGAGCAAAGGCCAAGGGTTACAAAGAAATGCGCCACTGCAGCGTCCCCAGGGCCTCGTCTCTAGATTCTCCACCATTTTTATGGAGCAGACCACAGTGAGTAACGTGTCATGGAACTGTTGGGCTGACATGTGCAACCTCAAAACTCAAACAGCTCGGCAAATGTTGTTAACTAGTTAACATTACAAGCCTAGCCATGCCTACAGGAACTGCTCACAGCATGAGTCATGAACTTTAGAAGCCAACGTATGGGAAGCACTGGTACACACTCACATCCTCTGTGGAATGACCGAAACACTGTGTGCGCTTTGGAGATTTGTGCAGAGCCCTCCCCCCAACATCCCCTCTACCCCTCCCTAAAGATTAGGCTCAGGCCAAGGTATAGGGAAGCCCTGAACAAATCCTGACACTGCTGTTCATGCACTCCCTTGACACTGCTCACATAGTCCACTCAATGGAGACAGCCAAAATCGACCAAGGGGTAGCCTGCATGCCTGCAAGCGACATGAGTGAGTGTTTAGCTTTCCACAAAGGACAGAATTCAACTGCTGCCAAAGTTCATCACAAAAAGTCCCCCCTCCCCTTTGACAAATACATTGGGAAAAGCTGGTGTCAAACAAAAACGCTGGGCTGAGAATGACTCTGCTGTAGCATGTAGGCGGCCATCTTGAATTGGCAATGTCATGATTTTCATTCCTTTTCTTGTTTTCTCTCACTGTAACCGCAGCGTTGTGGTAATTGCAGAAATCTGATTAGGGAACTGGGGATTGTAAGATCCTAGTTCAGCAATGTCAAGGAGGTCAAGGCAGTGTGGTGCTGTATTTCTTGCCTTCCTGTATGACTTCACATCAGATTCATGTTGATGCGAGGAGTCAAGTTCTGCTTGCCGCGTGATCCTGACAATTTTCGTTAGAATCTCGTGGGGCTTCTCTCGTTCTTTTTTTTGACACGGTGGGCAAAATGTTCCAATTCAGTTACTAGAAGCATGGAATTTCCATTCTCAGCTGAGGAGAAAAGATGCAACGGATCACTTCAAATCAGGGACAGCTGGCAGCTAAATACTGCGCATTGAACTCTGCATCCGCTCATTCACTCGACCCACTAAAAAAAAAAAGAGGAATGTCAAAGTATCATGCATGATTTCTTCTTCCTGACTGGTGTAAATATGACAGACACCTTTGCAATGGACTATCAAGGGAGAACATACCCCAGGGGGAAAAAAAAAAAAGGAGACAAGGGTAGGAATCCCAGTATTACTGTGCCGGAAAACGGCAGTCAATGAATTCTACGGCATTGGACATTCACGGTTGTATCACTTTAGAGGATATCTCGTTGCACGATGGCGCGTGGGAATCTGTCCTTGGTTTAACAGCCGAGCAGTGCCACTTACATCCGTTCAGCATTTTCAGCCGTTACAATCCTCATAATTCAGAAGTCACAGGAAGTTTGTAATTGACTTACATTGGGTAGAGTCCGTGGGGAGAGAGAGAAACAGGGGGGCACGTCGGAGACCTTCCTGTCCACTGCTAAATATGAGCAACTGCAGTGTATTTATAGATATCACCCGACAACCACTTGCATCCTAGACAAGTAAACCTAACAGACAGGGGTAAACAGCATGTTGGGGATTCTACAGACCTTCAGGCCTACTCCTGCTTGTAGCATATCACCATAATCGCTGACTTGTCGTCCGAGGGCCCACTCAGAAGTTTTCGTGCAAACCTAATCCGCAATGAATGGCAGCAGGGTGTTTCCATATTCAGTGCAAGCACTGACCTTTATATACGGTACATGCACAGGTACATACACCGATTGCCGATTCTGAGCTAGGGATTGGACAGTCACGAGGTCAAATCCTAATGGCAAATAGATCACACCAATGTGAAACCTGAATATTTAAGAACACAGGGACTATGTGCCATTCTTGCCTTAACAAGGTGCGTGCTCGTTACTCAAACTCAAGGCAATGGAGTACCAGATAGCCCCAGCCAATTCTGTTGCATATTTCCCAAACTCTAGCCGAGGAAACTCCTCGTTTGTGCTTCTTAATCTAAAGCTTAAACTATCAGAGCACTCCTTAATTGTTACGCCACAGAATTCCTAGACAAATCTCTGTGATTTCAGGCCAGATTACTAACATTTCCTTTGACTAGGAGTCAAGGACCTTTAAATAATTTGCAATTTTTATCAAGGGATTTACTGAGTACAGGACAAGACCCATCCTCTCTGGCCCAGAGCCGGTCAGACCAATCTTTTGGGGAATGTTTTGGAAAGGAAATTGTCCATCGGGGACAGTGGATCTCTTTGGGAAGAAAGATTAGGGCAGACATGGAGGAACTGAAGACGCGGTGGACGCAGCAGGGGCCGCCTAGGATCTACATCTAGACAGACTTCTGGCGTGATTGCGATCCTGAAAGACAGCCAGTAATTGGCTGAACCCTTCCCCCTTCCCTGTCCAGTTTAGATCCTCAGCCACCGACATAACATGAACACTTTGTCCTGTACCATACAATCTTCTCATCTCTCATCAACTCCATTTGAAACTTTTCAGAATCAGCTCCAGCAAACAAGGATGGTACACATAAATTACACATGATAATCAGGAACTGATTCCAAACTACGAATACTGAGTTTCTGTCTATGTTATGACCAACCTAAGCATCGACAGAAGGTATACTCTTCTCAAGCCAGTCCTCAAAGATGGCAGTGTTGGGTACTGCTTCAGTGATTCACTCAATGGCAGGGTAACAATAAACAATGCAAGACAAGAAATGGGAGAGCGGGGGGGGGGGGGGGAAGGGGTTGAGGCAGAGACATGATGACGGACCCAGGCTCTACCAAGCGGGAAATATCAATCAGAGACAGATTCTGTGCTCGGGTTCTTGGGATCTGGGAGACCGACAAACTCCTGATGTTTCGTCTTTGGTCGCGGTCCAAGGAGCGTGCTCACACTGAAGGTTAGGGTACAGGTGGCTAGTCGGAAACACAGTCAAGAATGTGCCAGACAGGAAAGGGGCAACCTTTACACCAAATTACATCAAAGGTGACATTTTTACACAAGACTCCAAAGCCAGGTGCATGTCTTCAGCAGACGTGTTCATGATGATCAAAGTTTCTGACAGACAGAGAAATACATATGTACAGCAGGTACACCAATTCACTGAAATCTCCAAACAATGTTGACAAATTGTTAAACGTCCGATCTGTCTCGGAGGGATTTTGATACTGAACTAGTTTCTGCCCAGTTCCCAACTAGGTTAACTATTTCAAACAAAGAAAGTCCCCACAAAAGACCTCAATGAAAACAGTATTCTATCTCCGTGTGTTTGGAGAAGGTCTGCAAGGGACGGTAATACAGGTCATTTGCTTGGGTCCACAGCCACTCAATGCGAAAAACCAGGCAGCATGACATAAAACAACAGGTTTTCTCCCTTCACAGAGCATTACCAGAAAGAGGGCCCTGACCGACCCAGTGTGGCCGTCGCTGACAGATTGCCCTGTCACATCCACTCAGGCACGGCCTCGGAACGCCCTGACACAGGAAGGCCTAACAAGCTCCGGATCCCAACCCCTCAGGAGGGTTTGGAGACCGAGAGCTTCAGGTACCGCTAGAGGGCTGACCACTGGGACAGGAAGGGACACAGTAACACAGGGGCATAGAGGGTTTAAGGCTCAACCCTGGTTGACCATCCTGGGCTCTGCTGGGTAACTAGGGATTGTGGTGAGAAATGTGGCAAGAGATCCCTGTATCCTCGAGGGTAGATATGCTGACAAAGAGCAGGCAATAGTCCATTCATATTGCCTGTTCGAATGCTTGATGCGAATCACAGATGTCTACATGTACCCTACTGTGAGCAACGGAGATTTAGGCCCATTCAATCTTCATAAAAAATTTAACTTTCAAGACAAAATTAATTTATAACAACAGGTTTTGCCCTATACACTGATGTATGGTGAACAAGACAAAATTTGTCCCACATCAAGTGTAATGAACATGACTTTTGGGGGGGAGGCTGTGTGGTAAGCTTTCAAACACAAGCAGTTTTTGTTAAACACGGGTACTTTTGACGTCCAATGTCTTGAACAAGACAGACAACACCTTCCATGTCTTTGGTGATTAGCGGAGTGGAAAATCTAGAAGTAACTTAAGAACAATGTGACAAGTAACAGCAATTTCAAAGTTGACATGTCAAAAGTAAACGTGTAAAGCATCCGATCACTTGCTCACGGACGTGTTCAGAGAATGCAGGCCAACTTGGTCGAAAAAAAAAATGATTGTCACGTTTGACATTTGCCCATATTACAGGACAGTACTGTTTCAAGATGGTACTCTTTCAAGGATGATACTGCTTTCCGACTGCAGCAAAAGCTGCTCACTGCAGACCAGATTGACACAGGAATTCAACACTCGAATCTGACGCACTTGTCCCGGAAGGGGTACTGGCGCAACTGTCAACGGTGCATGTATTTCACACAAGCACTGTGATCGGTGATACTTCAGGAACACAGCCCATCTCTCCTTATAAGGTCAGCTTCTGGGGGTGGGGAGGGGGGGTGGAGGGTCCAAGTGTTGGTCACTGGCAAGGGAGTGGTTATCACAGCAATGAAATTCAAGTAGGAAATTGACGAAGGAGAGCACGCACTTTGAATCAGCCTTGTGAGACACAGTCGTAAAGGGTAGAAATTTAAAGGGGAAGCTGGAAGTGTCAAGAGTGGCACATCTTGATTTTACAGGTTGTGAGTTCAAGATGTAAATCTGTCGGCACTTATTACTTAAACTGAAGCAGATGTTCTGAAATTAACAAACTACTCTGTGAGTGCAAAATACATTTCTTTGTATTTTGCATCAGGTTGGGGCAATTGGGTCATTTTGAATAGTCTCGTACCAGAATCTTGCTAGTCCTTCAAGTCCTTGTTTTGACGAAATGAGAGTACACTGTCCAATTACTACATTTTTATCTATCAAAGCCGATAAACGAAAAAAATCACTCTGCATGCAGTGTGCATCTGTGAAAGTCTGATCACGAATTACCAACACGGCTCGAAGTTTGGCCTCATAAATAGCACATCCTGTTTCCTTCAACAAGCGGGGCTGGATTCAACATGGGTAATCTCTGTAGCAGAGGGTAGGGCTAATTGGATTACAAGATCCACCGAGAGATTACAGACGGGCACGGCCGGATGGCATCACCCACAAGACGAGAGGAAGTTCTCGCAGTGAGACTTAAAGAGCCCGATCTCCTGCCTTATCTGCAACCTCATGTGATTCCCGATTCGGTCATCTTTGCACATCATCCCTACTGTGAATTCTTCAACTCTAAGGCTTCAAAGCCAGTACTCTTTCATCCTCTCAAACAGAGACGGGTACCACTTCCGTTTTTTTTACTTAAAAAACAGCAGACGGGTAGAACAGAGCCAGATTCAAGCAACAAAACTCAAAAATTGAGACAGCTATTCCATAATCCAAACAAAACCTTTTCTTTGACTACTATGGTAAAGTTTTGAAGACAACTTGAAATAATGCTCACCAAAAACAAAAAAACCCCAAAACACTTAGTAAATTGCCTTTGAATGCACCAAATCCAATCAGCAAGGTTATACACATTAGATAGCCTATGCATGCAACTCCACTTTGGCAATCACCGACCATGTTTGCGCATATCCACTGCAGTAAAGGGTTTCTGGTCAGCTTACCTTTAGCGTCATGTCGTCGGAACAAGACGCCAGCATTGTTCCCGTTGGGTCCCACTTGATGGCATTCACCTCATTCTGAAAGCACAAGGAAAAAGAAATCACTTCTCTTTAGAACAACTTTTGTACAAATTAATCCAAGGAAATATGAAGTGAAGAAATCTATCAGATGGTCACGGAACATACTATCCCACTGAACATCAAATTATTCAGAAAAATATTCCTATAAAGAAGTAACCCGAGGATTTTAAATGACTGAGGATGCATCCGGCCAAACCGATCCTACATGGGGGTGGTTAGGGAGAACTGCAATAAAGCCGTTACTATGGACCCTGGCGCAGCTCACAGTGGTGGAAGGACATGACATTACCACCATGCTTACCCGGCATCAACTTTGGCATGAGGAGGGCAGATATTGACCAGGAACAGATGTGCAGGATAAAGACTCAGAACAGGTTTGTTTTAATGAATATCTTCATTCATATCAATAATTTACTGACAATAGATCAGTATGGATCAGCATCGGCATTTATCAAGAAACGACTAGAAAATATCTGCTGATTGAGTCACCGGGGAACCACACAGCGTTATCAAATTTAACCCAGCAGCAACAGGGGGAAGGCAGTCAATCAGAAGGTCAGAAATATTAATCAGAAACAGATGTTTCTTAATATCACCGGTGGACGGGCCAATAAAAGGACAGAAACAAAGGGCAGAGAGTTCAAATCTCTAGCAAGATCATTAACCTGTTCCTTATGAACTTTTCATTTGGGAGGATTCGAGGCAGGTGCGGCTTTAATGGGATACAGCCGAACTCTCCCGGCCCCAGGCACTACCACATGCAGGAGGCCGAACACAAGGACATCAAAAGGTGGCCAGTGCTTAACAGTGCCATCCGCAACAATTCGGATCATGTGTTTGCCGTGACAATTTCAATTTCCTTGCTCAAGGCTAACCCTAACAGTCCTCAGTCCTCCAACAGGTGAAGGATTGAGGAGTGTTAGGGTTATTGTACCTCCGGTTGTGTCCTGGAGTGATTTAGAACATTTTTTGCTATCTTTGATGACCCTGCATTCCCAGAACAACTGCTGAAACCACAAAGGATTTTCCCCGAGTGGACTGTGGCACCCTTCTTTGTACTTCACCCGTCAGTCCATATTCCTGGCGGAGGTTTGGGTCATGCAGTGCAAGCTGTTGCTGATTAGAGTAAAGCCCCACGGCAAAATACGCAGATTTCAGCACAAAGACGTATCTGACAGCTGGCCCCTTTCAAAAGAGGTGCTCAATTCCCCCTTCTTTGTTTTCCATGCAAGATGCACCGCACTAAACCCCCCCCATGACTAACACATTTGTCTAGTCACATTGACCGTGGGGAGTTTGCTATCAACGTCATTTTGCAACTAGAGCCTTAAGCATGCACATCCCTGGTGTGTCAACACAGAGCGCCCTCTTGTGAACAACTGTCTACCTACCCCATACCATGGAGAAAAAAAAATTACATCATGTACGGTTTTCAGAATGTGGCCTTCTTCCATTCCATCTGAACCACGGATGCCTTTCATTACGAGAAAACAGTATCATCAAGGCAGCACATGCGAATGGGCGGACCGAAATTTATCTCCGGATAGCCTGCCTGCTCGCTATTTTTAGACTCCCCCAAAATACACAAGAAATT
The DNA here is from genome assembly GCF_001949145.1 of Acanthaster planci. The sequence goes on along the minus strand of NW_019091394.1, from coordinate 446,895 downwards.
GGCTTAAGCAGGATTACCATTACTCAGAGTTTCAAGGGGAAATATCTGGGTTACTGTAAATGGTTGAATTTTCCTGAAAAAAAAGGGGAGCAACTGTTACACCTATGGTAGTAATTCAGATTTTTTTTCCCTTCCAATTTTCTTTCCACTTGATCGATGTACATTTGAATCATCACACCTGCTGCAGAAATCTATGCCCTTAGCAAGGCTCAAAGGAGCACCAGTTATGCACAATATACTTACCATGACTTTTCGGCCGGTAACCTGTTTTCGCTGAGCCAATATTGTTCCCCACACTTGGCAAGATTTTAGTGTTGAAGTTTCCACCACCGCAAGACGAGATACTTTTCTTTAATTCTTTTGAATAGCTTAAGACTTGAATTCCGACTGGAGGTCTTGTGGTGGTCTTAAGTGGTCTCAACTACAAAACTGAAGACTCTTGACCCTAACAGCTTTATGACTGGCACGCAGACAAGCAACTCACCGTGTGGCCTTGGAATGTCTTGATGGGTCTGTCGTTGCCCAACTTACAGACGTGGATACACTGGTCTGTTGAGCAGGACGCGAAGCATACGTTGGAGCACCAGTCCACGTCCAACGCTGGAGCTGATGAAAAATAAGAAAGAATAATAATATAATAGAGCGAGGAGGAGTACCGAATGACAAATTGATAGGCAAACTCATTTCATTAACCTTCCCCATTCACACAAAGTTAAACACCCATATAGGACTTTGTGCACAGAGGGCTGTTGGACTTTGTTTTTCTGAGGTATGCCAAACCCAGTGCAAAAGCCAGCTGTTATGGGCCTACCAGACCTATCCCCACAGAATGAAACACTTTACTACTGGTTAATTCTGTGTGGTTGGGGAAGGTTGGGGTTACTATTCCATTCCACTTGGAGCTTTTTGGAAGCTGGGACTGTTGCAGTTTCTTTGGTGTCTTGAAAATACTGAGAGACACTACAGATTGAGGTACTGCATTGCAATGCACGCCGGTGCAAGAGCTAGGCCATGAAGTATTCGAGATGAGATCTTTCTCTGTTTTTTAACCTGAAGTCTTAGACTTCTTCCACAACCCTTCAAATTCGCATGTAAGTCAACAGTCTGCTCAAGAAGGGCCACTGCAGTCTTGAGACAAAGAAGGAACAGGATTCTAGACTTTTACTTGGACTTGCAACCCGACCAGCTCCATTTGGAGAATCGAATTAGTACAGTGCCAAATGCCAGAGAACCAGACAGTGCCCAAGAATAAAGTCCGCTGTCATCACGTCAGAGGAAGACCAGAGTACACCGCCCATAATGTTACACCAACCTCTCAAATCCTAATCTAAATTTGAGATCTGCTGGGAGATCTTCCACGGCAGGTGGATTCAATTATGACACAAAACACCCCCCTCCCCTGTCAAACAAGTGGACTGTTTGCTCAGGCGTGTCGCACCTCGGCGGTAGAGTTACAGGGAAAGACGTAAAGGGAAGCTCGTCAGTGTCTGGTGGGCGAGGTGCACACGCACTGCAAATCAGCCCATTCTTTAAGGGACACAGTTGCTCTTTTTGTCACTGTCAAGTCTACTTACAGTCACCAAATGACAGTAGGATGGACCAAAATTGGAAGGGAAGTTGTCCAATGACTTTTGCGAAAAGATACAGAGATTGTAAGAGCCAACCAACCTGTCTCATCCCTTGTCAGTTTCTACCTCCAAAATTGTATGAAATCTGAAATCCTTGTTATTCTTGAGTTTAACAATAATTAAGTTGGCATTTGAAATTCCCAACAGATCTGACAAGTCAACATTTTGCTGATACACATGCTTCTTACAGGAGAAAGGACTCAACTCAACTCCTAAGAAAACTGTAAGTGCAAAAAGCATGACACTGTTACATGTCTCAGCTCTTTACAAAGCAAAATATATGCATTACAATTGTTCTTGTTGCAATGTTGGTTTTTTCCGGTGAAAGGTAGCAATATTAAATTACAGCCTCAGGAATGACTGAGCAGCTTTCATTTCTTATCCATTAGTGAAGTGGGGCTCAAGGTAAAACCAGACAGCAGCCTCAAGACAGGCGTCACTCCAAACCCCCCAAATTGTCTCCTCGAAGCTCTAAAAATATCTCCGTTGGTGGGACGGAGGAAATGAACTTGGGAATAAACCGGGAAGGGAAGTCAAAATGAAAGATTCGATAGGCTACGAAACACAATCCACCAACAGAGAGAGAAAAAAAATGCACTCACTCAACAGCGAAACGCACCAAGACTCAGTGCAAGCCAAGATTTTTTTTCTTATAGCGAGGCTGGTTTAATTGGAACAGGAAGTTAGAATACACTCCCAGATTCACGTCTTGACACACCATGGCACATTACTTGCACATGACACATCTGATCTCCTAAAACAACACCTGCATGTGTGCATGTGCAAGTAAACTACAACCTTGAACCATTTAGCAGCCGGGTGTATACAATTCTGTACCGATCTTTGCTGGCAAAGGCCATTCTCTCTGAAACTTGTCAGCGACAGTCTCAGAACCATTTTCACGTGGCGTATATTTTACCATCTGCTGGGGCAAGATTATGAAAGGCTCTCACAGGATGAGACAGTCTCCAAACTACAAATTGGATATTTTGACATGATTTAACCTATTCCTTTTGATTTCACATGCCCCTTCCTATAATCCAACATAATCCAAAACACAAACTCTACCACTCTACCGACATGGCAGTCTGTAGCCTTTCGTCAAGGCCTTCATGGCTTTGTGTGTGTAACTGCAAAGTGACTGGACAGGAGACCAAGAGAGTGGTGCAGCCACGAGGCCTTTTCCAACTTGATTTTGAGGGTTTTGTGGTGAATGAGTCATAAGCTTTCTGATATGCATTGTAAATAGTTGAAGTATATGAGTCTCCGAAATAACGGCATCAACTCCAAAGCTTACGCAATGTTCCATCTGGTTTTTCATGAGGGCAATAAGCAGTGAGAAGACAACTATGATGCTTGTTGGCGGGGGACAGTGCTGACGTTGGAGTAACACCAGCAAGTAGCAGTTCATCAAGGTTGAATGGTCAAAGCAAAACGGCAGTGCTTGAAATATGGAGCTCTTACCACATCCCGTGGGTAAGGACGAAAACGTCGCGCCCGCGCACAGATTCTTCCATAGCCTAACGATGCAACGGTTTAAACTTGGCAAGGTGAAATTATCCAGTAGCTTATTCTGAAGAATTGTCCAAATACTGCTCAGACAAGTGACCTGCACTCACGGCCGCCGACACACTTGACACACTCGCCATCTTTCACATACTTTCAATTTGCATAATAGGTAAATGTATGCTGAGCCCCTCGCTTATGATTGGTTGGGATTTTTGCTACCCATGGAAAATACATGTGTATGTGGTCTCCTCTCCAGTCACTTTGCTGTTACACACACACAGCGAAGGCCTTGAATAAAGGCTAGGCAGTGTGTAGATGGTAATGTCATTTGAGAAAGACCTACTGGGCTAAATCTGTCCAAACCCTACACCTCCCTTGTCACACCACTAGGGTAGATTTGACAAACCAAAGCCAAAGTGCTCTTTGAGGTGGAATGAATGTCCTTTTGCTAAACTGCACGGTGTTTTGGATCTTGTAGCATTTGGGGAAATGTTGGAGTCGGGAGCCAGTCTTTAATCCGAGTCTCTGAGCGCCACCAACCTGAGTGGAAGGGGAACTGCTGTTTACACTCTCCTGACTGAGCGTCCCAGATGATCGTCGTCTTGTCCACGCCGGCGCTCAGGATGTAGTTGCCCTTCTTGTTCCATTTCAGTGCAAAGATGGGCCCCTTGTGCTGGCCTAACGTGCTGACTAACCGGCCGTCTGTTGACCATATTCTGGCGTAGCCGTCGTAGGAGCCCGTCGCTAGCAAGGTACCATCACACTGCGCAGAGGTAAAACAAACACAATGTTGTAGGTCTCTTCAGTATAAAAGAAACTCACTGAAAACGCGAAGGGTACGAGCCGAGATTTCAAGTATGCTCACGATGTATACTACCTGCTTACTGGTTCAAAGCTAACTCGCAACTAAGCATAACTATTACAACAGGATCATTTTGGCTGAGTTGCACGGACAAATAAACACTGTCAGAACTGTCCAAATTTAAAAAACAAGTCCCCTGTTTAGCAACGGCGGCTTAATGGACCCAACTCTGACTTCCACTAAAATTTTGACAGTACAGAAGGGTATGAAAAATGCATTTATCCTGAAAGTGACATGGCATCAAACCCTTGGTAAAATTAGCACGAGGGGGTTGAGGAACCTGAGCGACTTACATTCCAATCTAATGAGGTGACATCTTTGTTACTAGGCACGTCTTGACCACCTTCCCGAATACAATGTCGTAGTACTAATTGATGTGGACTATTATTGTTTTCGCTAAGGTTCCATATCCTCGCTGTAGAGTCTCCAGAACTACAAGGGGGAGAAACGGGGTAAAAAGCAACTTCATTAAGATTCGTAACTGATGACGACACTTTTCAAGAGGATAATTTAACCCTAACCCCCTTGGGGTGTGTGTAAAATTGTATTAAAATTGGAGGATTTGGGAGTGTTAGGGTTATTGATGCTAACCGCTGTAATCTTTTTTTCCCCTGCCCGGCCAAGTTGTGCATTTTCCCCTTTTATACAAAAGTTTCTCTGTGAATCGGCGGCCAAAATGACAAAAAAACTCCTGGCCAGTTTCCCCTCCAAGGAACTAACTCTAATGCAGTTTGATCTTCAGCTGCGAAGCACTTGCACTGTGTGTGTGACACATGCCATTTAACTCATTGGGATCAGCTCTGCGTCACGTTTTGGCCTTTGCTGTGACCGCAATACCACACACACCAACATGATTGTGCAATCAAGAAAACATGTGCAAAAACTCACTGCGCGAAGTACAAAAGACTGTTGTCTACTGTTCTCTACTCTGCAACCTCAATTCATCCAGTGAGGTTTAATTTTTAATTTTTTTTTGGAAAAAAATACTTCTTCAAAAGGCCGGGCTTAAAAATATTTTCACAGCGAGCATTTCAACTTAGCCATTACGTAAGTTCATCATCAATCCTACAATTTTCGACATTCTCAAATGGCAAAGCCCCTGCATAACATGTGTCGAAAATCCAAGATAACATGAGAGCGTAGGACACTCATTTCTTATTTCAACAGTATCTGACCGTTCCCGGAATCCTTCCTGTAGATGAAGCTGCCATCCAGAAAACAAGTACGTGTATTCCCCTGGGGCCCGACCCCTTGCACTTGGCCACATGTACAAAGTTTGTTTACCAAGTCTGACAGTTTCACTCAGCCGCTAGCTGGTCCAGCCTTACGGAAACAAGCAATATCTATTGGATATGCACCCAATAACTAATTGAAGACTTTGGCTTGTGTAATCGATGGATGGAACTGTTCCCCATATTTGTTTTCTCATTACTCTAGAAGACAAACAGCTCAAGTATTTCCTTTGAGCCCATATTCCACGTTCATATATGCATGTCCCAATCACAATAACAGATAGCATGCATGAACATCAGTATATCGGGACCACTTCTTTCACAAACTGGAACAACTTTTGGCCCAACTGTTCTGTTAAATTTGCCATCGTAAGTATGAGCCGGATCGCCATCAAAATGCATGTCTGGAACAGATGGCTGAGATCACCCTTCCTTGAGCCTGGGAACCTGATGAGGTCTGGAGGCATGTTCATCTACAGTTCTGTTCAAATGTCAGTGAAGTGAAAGCGCAAATCCATGGTCAGGCGTGTTCCCAGAGGGATCCATAATGGCTTTGCCAGACGACTGCAGCTTGTAAACTTGGAAAACTTGAAATTCGATCCACTTTGACATCAGGGGGTCGTGCTGATAACTTCAAGGAAACCATGGCATGCTCCACATGTTTAAAGCAGTCACATAGTTGTTGACAAGGCCAGTCAGGTGCCTTGGGAGTAATATGTCACTTAGCTGTGACAGGACAAAGCAGGGCTGTACTTGAAAGTGACAGTCATAATGAAAAAGCCTATAGCACCTGATTAGTCAATCAACTGATTAATCAATTAAGAGAGGGCGTAGATTAGTGCTTTTGGGCTTAAAACATCAGTCACACACATCATGTTGAAATACGAAACATGTGCACCTTCGGAGTGTGTCACCCTCTCTCATTTATGTTCGGTCTGATTTGGGCATCAGATTATAACGATTAGTCAATAATGCCTCGCACACAAATTTGCATGGGTGACTAGAATCAATGGTGACTCACATCAGGTGCTGTAATCAATAATATCAGCTCTGTCGATGTGAAGAACAAGAGGCACATTAAACGATAAACCACTGAAAACGGGCACAAAATGGAAAAAAAAAAAACTCACAAAATGGAAAAAAAAAACCTCAACCTGGTGAGAAATTGATGATGTAGTAACATTACTGATTCCTTGTACTCGGTTGTGGTATTTCCATGGTACTCTTTCAAAACGTTGTCCTGTGATTTTATCATACCTACATGTATATCTGAAAAGGTCAAAGGGGGACGGAGGGTAAGACTTAATTCCTAGAACATCAAGTGTAGACGGCTATGGGCAAAGCTGAGATACAAATTCTTCCACGAGGGATCGGGGAAAAAATGACATGAGCAGAGGCATCTGCGGTCCTCCCCCCCAAAACAGAAAATAAGAACGAGGGAAAACAAAGGAAACCAAAAAATGTCAGAAAAGAGGATACAAATCACCCACCTGCTTTAAGAAAACAGAAATGACCCCTTTCCACGATTGATGGTTTCAGTTAGTTGTCAGTAATGGCTTCACATACTCCCCATAACATCCTGGCAACGCCCATAGCAGTGTTTCAGTGCGCTGAATGGTCCCAAGGTTTTGATTACTCACCCTGATGCTAAAAGGTCGTTACAGGGATTCCAGGCACAGATGAAGACCTCGGACTCGTGACCCCTGAGTACGGTGGCTTTACTGGCTGGGATCTCTACGCCCCCGTCCAGTTCCATCGTTTCTGTGTGATTGGCTACAGGGCAGAAGAAGGAAACCAGACCAACACTCACAATGATTTTCAAGCATCAGTGGAAGGCAGTTGCGACTGCGGGTGAGACTAACCATAGAGCATCACTGCCTCACCGAATGGACTCCACGACGTGCCTATATAGGCCACTCATCAGAACTTTATGGAAAATAAATGCATTCTCCTCCCTCCCACCAAGCATTTAACTCTACCTCCAAAGTACTTTGAAGGCTCCAAATTAGCACTTTATTGTATTTCTGCCTGCAAGAAATGGCCTTGAAACGTTTTAATTTGGACAATTAGAAGAATTTGGAGAAACCTAATCACTGGTTTGAAATTTGGAGAGTAACCTCTGAACCAAGCTAGTATTGCTGCTGCCATCCAGGATTTGGCGCCAAATATCAGAGACACTTATGAGAAACCAGCAATAACTTTTAAACAACATATGGAAAAAAAAAATGATTCTGTAATTGTTAAAAGCAGCACAGTACCTGGGCCTTATTTCCTCATAGAGACAAAATGCCAAGGGGGAAGGGGGCAATTTACAATGATTGAAAAGACCCTTTTCCCCTTTCAACTGGACACGTTAGGGATAATGTTCCAGTTTCATTTTTAACTGGGCAATATCGGAGTGCAAAGGTTTACAGTTAGGGCACACACATTACTCGGTGATAGATCAACTCCCTGGACATGTTTGCCAGAATGCAACGCGACTCCTTCAAAATCCAACTGCCTTCATGTAAAACTTGGATGCAACCTTGATACTCCAACATCCTGTTATTTTTGGCAAATGTTCCTGGGAGGGGTGACCTATTACCCCAATCAGAAGTCTCTGGCAACTGTTTTCAGTATGTTGAGGCAGTGTGAATGATATCAAGGAGTAGTATGGATGTTTTTTCAGGCAGAATGGGCAGAGAGAGTTTCCAACAGCCGAGCATGAACAACACAAAGTTTGTTCCGAGACCTTCACACAGAGGATACTTCAAAATCGGCCCCAAACGTCTGCCAAACAGCCTCAATTCTACAAAATCTTCCACGTACGCAAGAAGAACGGAAGGTTAGGGGGGTTAAATATCTAAATGTGAACACGTGAAACCTTCTCTGGAGTGTTCAGAAAAAATTGTCAATTTCCTGCACGAGTTGTGATCCTCTGAAATCCTCTGATTTCATTATGATTTTGCATACATGTACACCCTGGAGGGGGGTTAGGGTTAATCAGTATCAGTGCTGCACGTTCATGGGCACAAAAGGGGCAGTAACGTGGTCTTTCATGCGACAGCTTGTTTTACATGCAATATATAAATAGCCTGATCCTTCTGATCTCATTGCAAATGCCTGCTGTAATCACTTCAAGTCAAAGTCAAGGAAAGGTATGTGAGACCGCGTACATTTCTCCATTGAATGTCGCCAGTCTGTGGGTGGGGCAGCTTTAGCGACTCTGTTCACACTGTGTCGTGGTTGATTGAAATTGTCGATTTTGACAGGGTTTCCTTTATCATTTTAAACTACATGCACAGCGCTCACCGTGTCCCCTTCAAAGTGCAATCAAGGTTAGAGTTTACATGTGCGTTTGTGGCACTGAATTTCATGAAAGTAGCTGCAGTCTTTGACATGGTGACAAACGGCATGTCAGAATGTGGTTTGGTCTGTTTGCTCTGATTGACATAAATCCAACATAAGATTATGGCCCTTAAGTACAGTTTATCTTTTGATTGATTTTTTCCTGTTTCGACAAAGACTTTATATATTTAATAACAACCCCTTTCCACCAACGATTGCAGTTTGTGGGTGGTTTAACATAAAAGTTTACTTCAGGCACAGAAATAGCCAAATATGCACTTTTTCCATGAATTCTATCCACCTTGGGAGTCAAAGCCCAAAGTCCAATGAATTTTAATAACCACCGATGAGAATTCATAGCCTGTAATGAAGTTTCCTCATTCGAATTCAGAATTCAATAAATACCATGGCAAGAATGGAGATGTAATTTTACATGTTCCTTGTAACTTCAGGGTCTCATACACAAAATACAAACTCAAAAAAGACAGCTGGTTAGTTTTACGCATACGTCAAGTATTCAAAATTATTCTCAAAGCATTTGAGCCTGTATGCTGTAATCTACGTTGCCATTCAACTGCTGTTTGCATTAGGCTAGGGATGAACACAGAACTCTGTAAGGTGTGTATGACTGTGTGCGGTGAGTCACTGTTCCCAGGTGTTTTGTCTTCCAGGGATCCACGGCTGGATTGAATGGTTTGGCTATCAGGTCAAGGTACGGTGCCACGTGACCCATGCCAATTGTAAGCTGTAAGGTAAAGTGGGTCATGGCACACCTGTGGATCGCGCATGACGTGCCATGTGTGACGAGTTAGCCATCCAGGCTCGAACAAAGGTGACACCTGTGTTTCACACTATTATTGTTACCACTTCTTCACAAGTAAATGTACATGTATGTATTCAGCTGAGTATGGCCAAAAAATGTGTCAACACTGAGTTTCAGATTTACAGCTTAACATTTTAAGCATTACAATACTACTCAGTCAACTGATTCACCTGGCCAACTGAGAACCAGTTCTTAGAAATAATTATTCGTTCGGTAACTGGTCCAAACCAGTATGAGCCAAAAGCCGGTGACATCGGCCATGTACTTTCCACGGCCTAGGTTGTGGGATTTAGTCAGGCACTCACTGAAAACTGCTGATTCAGTCCGATCCAACTTTTTTTGTACAGAATCTTCTACAAAAACGTAGAGCGAAAGGGACAAGATAAATTTCAGTACCACAAGCACAAAAGAACAGCACATGTGGCAATAGTGCACTGGCAGTGGTCAATATCAAATCCTGACGTACTATTCGGACTTCTTGGAGTACACAATGATGCAGGCAAACAAGCGTTGATGAAAACAAACTTGTCCGCGACAAGAACCGATGGTGAATCCAGTTTTGGGTCCCGGGAAGGAGTAAAGGGGTTATTTATTTTTATAAAGAGTCCAAATTTTTTCATCCATGACAGGATGTTCACCCCCTGCAAAAAAAGTGATTTTTGATGAAAGCGCTCGCAAAATCCTGAAAGAGGCAACATGTTTCCAGGAGACAACTTGTCCCCTCCACCCCACATATGCCCCTAACCAGAGCCTGGCTGCCTACCTTGTATTGAGTTGAGTGCTACGTCGTCCCCGTTTGTGTTGGCCCCATCCACCTTGCTGCTGTTGTTGGTGTTGGCCGCTGCTTGCCTCGTCAGCTCGCTCTTCCGGGACGAGATGACATCAGGCATGACGGCATCTATCAGCGATAATGAGTCAAAGCCATTGTCCAACACCGAGCCATCCTGGAGGGTAAAAGTGACACTGGCTTTTTAACGATTCTTGTCACTGGATGCTATGCTACCAGGTAAGACAGCAAAAGCTGACCAGTGGAGACTCTGTGAACTGAATCAACCCTTTGATTCCTACACCCAGGATAAACTGGACGTCATCTTCAAATATCAGACCATCCAGAGATGACCAGTGCATGAATTTAGATCTAAAGGAGCAAGTTAGAACAGGTCTTTGCCAAAGCGTGTCTTTTGATGACAGAGTGGAAACATAGCTAGATGAAATTGAATCACTGAACAAGAAGTATGTTTGTGCTTTAAAAAACCAACAGACAAAAAATTTAAGCTTTTGCTCCGTTAGCATCTCTGTTGACTTTAAGTGTATGTCATGCCCTGGAATGAAATAAATAAAGTCAGACTGCCTCAGAATGCCGTCTTTGGAGCTTCTCCATTCATTGTGTTATATAACAGCTTTCTCAGGAATAAGAAAAACAAAAATTGCAAAGATTTAGGATCTGACATGTTCCTTGGTGTGAGCAGGATTCTCTATTGGCAGTGCTTTTAGGATCAAGGTTCCAGGAGGAGGGCAGTTATCAGCCGAGCCTTCCATCCACATGAAAGGGCAGAGGTCAGGTATCCGGTACCCCAGGTGTTGAGCTGTGACTGGCCAATTTATGCATATAGAGTTGTACTTGTCTGGGACTAGAGGCCCTCTTGCCTTTTGCCATTTACCTTGATCCTGTCAACCTTACCGACTTGGTAACGTTGAAAGGTTACCAAGTAATTTTTATTTTGTTTGGAGGCTTTTCTCATCACAAAATAAATTCTCATCAGGCAAAAAAAACAAACAAACTAAAGGCCACGAGCTCTCACATTTTAGAATAAAATTTGTTTAAGCTTCTTGTTCTGTAGTGAAGATCTAGACAGTTCCATACATAGATATGAGTAAGGAAAAAAACCTGTTAGGGATGTCTTCCACATTCGCTGACAGATGAGCATTACCTATGGGGTTTTACGTTCTTTGGGGGAAAAAGTCGAAGCTGAGACATTTCTGCAATGTTGCCAACGCTCGACCCTCGTTTTCTGCAAATGTGTGATTCATGCTCCCCGGAACTTTGACTCACATGGGTGACCCGACCATTCAAATGAATGAGTCCACATTGAGTCAGTTTCCTCTTTAACATAAAATAGAGACAAAAAAAGAATTTGCGGGGTGGGTACAATGTACGTGTGTGCGTAGATCTTGGCAAACTTCCTGTTACATCACATGCCTGTAAACATATGTCTACAATTCAATTCCAGACGGCAAGGTTATAATTCAAATCACGTTCTGATTTTTCGGGTACCTGTATTTTTTCTCACACGTGATCAATAACTGCTGAGCCAAGGAAATCGGATGACTAATACAGCGCAAATTGGACAAGCATCAATCAAAAAACACTTGGAAAAAGTCCATGTTTCACTTGCTCTTGTAGTGACTCTTAGAGGCACTTTACCAAACAATCTCCATTAAACTGATGCATGAATTTTCTGATCAGCCTCTCATCTTTTCTGGCCTGGACAGGCTGTGTCCGCATGACCTTGCTGTGGCATGAAATTACACACAACTCTATGGGAACCAGCTGCGGCCACTACCATAGAATCGTGCGTAATTCTAGGCCCCAGCCAAGTAATTCGGACATGGCCCCAGTAAAAGAATATCCCACAGGACCGGATGCATCCACCACCCCAGGGCGACTGTGCAATGGGTGGGGCTGTTAGAAAATAGTTATGTTGCATCAACTTTGGGGTTGCCCCTCTATCCTCAAATTAATCAAAATGCACATGTACCGGTATATTAGATCGCTCAAAGGGGTGAAGAATTATCCAGACTTGAAAGCTTACCCTCCCAGAACCTTCAAAATCAAACGGCAAATTTTCATCAACTGAGGAAACAAGGGGCCCAGCCTCTGTTACTCTCAAATCTACATGGGACTTGATGCCAAGGTCAAAGTGCAAAGGATGTGCCACTGGGCGACGGGTTTCTGGATAATTCAGGAAGGTTTATTAGGAAGTTAGGGTTCAAGGTGTGTCAAGGTGTCTAGGGTAGTGGAAAGTACTGGCTGTACTGCATATTATCAGGCACGTAACTGACTTTGACAAAAAAACGAGGAAATTTTAATCTCTACAAGACTATGCACAGTACTATTCAATGGCATGAGTGTAAAGTGAAGAAGGAGGAAACCAGCTGATCCGAGGCAAAGTTGCACACCTGATATACCCTTGTGCAAGGTACCTCTGATCCGAGGCAAAGTTGCACACCTGATATACCCTTGTGCAAGGTACCTCTGATCCGAGGCAAAGTTGCACACCTGATATACCCTTGTGCAAGGTACCTCTGATCCGAGGCAAAGTTGCACACCTGATATACCCTTGTGCAAGGTACCTCTGATCCGAGGCAAAGTTGCACACCTGATATACCCTTGTGCAAGGTACCTCTGATCCGAGGCAAAGTTGCACACCTGATATACCCTTGTGCAAGGTACCTTCCTGAAGTCCTCTGCAACCCACACTCTCCTCCCCCCCCCACAGTAATTCACTAGCAGTGAAGCCTACATCACGTGAATAGCAGTCAGGCCCTGCTATGCTGAGCGTCTGAAAATCACACAATTACCAGTCACTGGATTCCGAAAGATCAAGGATGGTTACGACACTGTACGATGGAAACAGTCCACATAATACACACCAGGAAAGCAGTGTTTTACGTTTTAAAATTTACAAAGCAGGGAAAACACATTAGCCGCACCTGCCACAGACTGGTAGACGATCTACAGAAAGTTAAGGTTAAGCCCGAGTGATTACAGGTCACGTACCTCGTTGATGCTGATCTCTGCCTCCACGTACTGGAGACCCTTCTGTATAATGGAGATGAGTGCAGCAGGAGGCACCAGGGCTCCGTTGATGTTGGACTGGCTGATGTGGCTCTCTATGCCAAAGGTGAACGCTGAATGAGAAAATCCTACCCATTGCGGACCCAAGGAGGTAGAGAGAAAAAAACAAACAAACACCAGTAAACATTCCAATTTTGGTGAAGAATTTAGGTAAGGACTTTTGAATACAATACTACACATTACCATAATAATAACGCAATGAAAAATGTCAACAGCTTTTAATCTTTTGGTTTCATGAGAGAATACTTGTGCTGGTGTGAAGATGTGATGAAAAAATGTACAGTTGCACACATTTATAATAAGCTTGTTGTGACTTTACAAATTCCCGTGCCATAACAGGGACCTAGCATTACCAGTACTGGAAAACGACCAAGATTTGGGGATCTGAAAATCATCATAAGCAGGCTGTTGTGTATACAGTGCCATTATTATTAGTGTTCGACTGTACGGTGTTGTTTGCAAACGCACAAAGACAGCACAGAGAGAGGAAACGCTTGAGAGAATTTAGGTCACGACCTAGGTCAGTTATAGAAAGTCGTGTCCGAATAACTTGGCTGTGGCCTGAAATTACGCACTAGTCTATGGTAGTGGCCAAAGCCAGTTCCCATACAGTCGTGTGTAATTTCAAGCCATGACCAAGTAATTTGGATGCGGCCGAAGTTACAATTACACAAGAAAATTTATTACAATGTTAACTGTACATAAAATCAGTAACAATCTTTATACATGATACATGTATAAAGATAACCTTTGAGCATAACGGTAAAACTCATTCACAAATCATTGCAGCATGAGGGATTGGGAATTCACTGGAAAACAATTTAATCCTTTTCTTCCAAGCTCAAATAAAGATACATGTATGTTGATTTCTATTTTTATAATAGCATGTTGCATAAACTTAATAGACCGACCATCGTCTGCATAGTAATTACAGCCCCTCTCCATCTACAAATTATGAAACCCTTTTTTGCAATGACCTGGATGGGGTTCAGTATTCCATAATTCAGACTGCGACAAACATTTGGCAGACTAGCTGCAGGTGATTTGAGCACTCAACGTCTTTTCCGCACGTCTCTAAGGACATCTAATGGAATTCATGCTTGGTGACTCTTGCTATTTTTTGGTTAACTTTACATTTGAAAAAAAAAAAAAAAATCTTTTCACTTGGCATAGAAAATGAAGCAAAGGGCATCACGTTTTCATCAGGATGAGAACCAGGGAAAAGAAATCCACACAACATCAAGTATTGGGGCCGTAAAATGGACAGTAAGAAAATAATTGTTTTGATTGTTAATGTAAGAAAATAATTGTTTTGATTTCAAGGCTTTTGACAGCTGACAAGGGATATGTTCCCTCACAAATCTGGCATTTTTAAAAAAGCAACAAACCCTGAATGATTCGATCTCACAATATCCAAAATTGTAAGGCTACAAAAAATCCTAAAATCTATAAAAAATCTTGAGAAATCACAACCCTGGCACACGAAGGAGTTAAGGCCAAGACTGAAGTGGTAACCAAATGCAACTCACATGCTCTCCCCAAGACAAAAGTTTTTATGCACAGGATTACAATTAGAATCCTTAGTCTCTTTGATTTCCCAGAGAGCGGCCCTGGAAAACCTCTGTGTACAGTCTCTAAAATGTTCTTTTCACTTGTTTAACCCTAACCCACTAGGGCCTCTTTACTAGGGCACATCCATGATCTTCCAAAATCCTCCATTTTTTGGGATTATGCACAAATTGAAAGGTACCCGAATCCTCCAAAATCCTACATGGCCCTACTTTTTTTGGGGGGGAGGGAGGAGTGGGCACATCACGTTGGTTGCTGGGCTGACCTTTTTTTAGAGAGTTGGCTGACGGCTTTACTTTTGTCATTAACACAGCAGACATATGCCTTTGTTTTAACAGACTGCAGTTGAGGATTGTGTCATTTATGACCAGCAGCAGTGAACAATGGAACACACCGTCCTTGGTACGTGTATATTGTAAACAGTATAATGTGTGACCATATGCACCACTTTGTGACTGATTTTTAGTAATTCATTCACCCTCAGTCCTCCAATATCCTCCAGCTTGTAAAGCAGCATTCTTCCTGAATCCTCCAAAATCCTCCAATGTTCAAATCATCATTCATCTTGAATCCTCTAAAATCCTCCTTTGTTCAAATTATCATTCATCCTGAATCCTCAGTAATCCTCCAAAACCACCGGGAGGGTTTTGGAGGATTGAGGTGGGTTACAATTAATCAAATTTAGAGTTGGATTCAGTGACTTAATATTTCTGCATGCTTTGAAAAGACCGTCAATGATAGGCAAAGTTGTTGGGGAAATTACAAGTTCGGTTTTGAAAACTGACTTTGCTAAACGAAATAGGTCACTGAATTTTACATAAATTACAATGCCATTTACCATCTCAAAATGCCCATTTTCTGTTTGAGATGATTTTAAATTCCGGCTTTTGGTGTTTTTGAATCACTCAGAGAATGTCAGGTTAATGCCCCTGTTCAGGCTTTTCTGTTAGGAACAAAAACTGGTCACGACTCAAATGTTTTAAACACCCGACGATCAGCAGCCTTGAATAAGAGTGAATGAACTTTTCTGGAGAGAAAAATCAACATATTCACCTGATTCTTGGAGATACCTGTAGACTAGGAAGTTGACTTCATCGCTACTGATGCTCATGGTGGCCAGGGAAACATCAAGCGACGGAGATCAACTCATTAACAAGGGCACCTGTGCCTATCAACAAATTAAAACGACGGGAAATCAGCTCATCCACAAAGGGAGGTGTGGACCATGGCATGGCATTGAACCATACACTGGTACAAAACCAAATAATTATTCTTCCACAATCAACCAGTATGGGTGAACCCAAGAAGGACTTTACTTATGCTTAATTTTCTAGAGAGCCATCAAGTCCCATTTAAAGTAATAACAATATTAAAACAAACACAGATTTTCAAAGGTTCTCAAAATATGCTGAAATGGACAGACGGCATTTCGGCCAAAGTAATGAGCTTGACATGTTTTGAAGTTTGACAGCAGAGCTTTGCATATTTGAACTCTATCTTAATGTTTATCAGACTGAAAACGAAATAGGCCTAGGCCAGGATTAATCATCCAAAAAGGAAAGTTTCAGGATACAGGCCTGTCGACAACAACTGATGCTCCTTGCACAAACCTATATGTTTGTGTGTTCTAAGTAGGGTAAAGGTAGGGGTATTCAACCCTATAAGAAATGCAACAAATTCGACCAGCTGTGTAGTTTTTGAATGCAGTTGGTTGAATTCTCCCCCGGGTCAAAAATTCCCACACTTACCCTAGGCCTACATGCAAAGTTACAAGTAAATGATTCTGAATGTTCTTAGCTAAATTTCACTTTTTTTAGGACATGTTATGGCTTTCTAATGGCTGTTATAACATTTTGTGGGAAAATTATTGTTGTCCATGGGCAAGGGGCCAGTATAGTATGGAACTCTTTCATCAAAAAGTATAAACATGATAAAAAAAATTAATTTTCTCCTACACACATGAATTACCTTCTACTGCAAACAATGAAAACGGGATAGGCCAATAAGTAACACTAACAGGCGATGTTGGCTTCTGGCCGATTTAATATGGGGCGACTTGGTAAGAGTAATCTCTTCGCAATACGCCTTCGCCTTTGTCAGGGGGCGACTATCCTTCCCAATGGTCCGTAGGCGTCGTACGACAACATTCGTCCACATTATTACTTACACATGCCTTTGTTATGCATTTAAACACCTCTTTGATGTTAATGATATTTCTGAATGTTTAATTAGTACACCCTCTATCTTAGAATCTGATCTAGATAACGGAAGAAACAGCTTAGTCAAATTTGCTGTTGCTGTGCATTGTTATTTTGTATAACGATGCAGGTTTCATTCAGTATCGCATGAACGTTCTTACCTTCTATAGTCCAAACACCTCGTTTATTTTCGATTAGCTGAAGCTAACGTTGGATTATAACTTGATGAACCGTCCCAGGAAGCATCTGATTAAAGCAGTTTTTATAACAGTGCCATCTTTGACATATACTCCATCGATTAACGTGGTATACCGGTCGTACTTTTCACGTTTTAGATGAATTTTCAAGCGATTTTTAGACGCATTAATTCACCAGAATTTCGAAAAGCAGAAGCAAGATGGCGCCACGGACGAAGTACGCCTTTGCGTTCAGAATTATCAACGACCTACATTATAAATTTATGTAAAATATAAATTTCTTCGCTTACTTCCTATTGATACGAAGAGTTAACTTCGAAATAACTCTTTGAAAGCCTTGATATTTTAATCTATGGATAGGATATATCCAAAAAGCTGACTATATTTTACTGAAATATGCGGAGTGATATGTGCAGTCCGTGAAGGGATTCAGTCACGTGACAAGAAGCTGGCAATCAATTGTATAGAGGGCGCAGTTTAATAAAGTGCAGTCGGCCAAGTCCTTGAAAAACATCGCACATGCCTAATAGCATCTGAGCTGAGAACAAGAATGTATAGGTGCAGGCCTACAATAATTTGGAGAAGGGATTGGTCGGGCATGGGCGTGGGTTAAACTTTAGCGGGTTTGTCATCATCTTGAATTTACAGGTTGAGATGGAAATTTTGGAGCCACTTTTCCCGTCTGAGACTCCTTACCCACTAGACGCCCTTTCCATTTCCTGTAAACCAATACAAGACAAATATTCGGTGTACCCGCCGGGTCTCACTTGGTTTTATTTGCCTTTGCATGTTTCGTAGAATGCAGCGTGCCTTGAATCGATAAGAGTTGAAGAAAGCCTGACCCAAGAGATCAAGCAAATGCAATAATCTAAACCAAACCGTGAAGGTCAGCCATGACTTAGGTCGGCTCAAATCCGCTGTCCGGTTCCACGCGAGGCTGGAAAGACACAAGACGTCAACAGAAAGATTACCAAAAAAAAAAAACGAACGAACAGTTGGCTGCACAGAAAAGTAAGACTCACCATGAAACATTTTGACTGTTGCGTGAGAAGATGCGTTGCACTTCCGGTGAAATCGTTTATGATTAAAGATACGTCGCCCCAACTGGCTACTTCTAGACCAAAACTTAATACTCAACGAAACAAGTTGAGGAGCACGTTTTGTTTACTGCTGGTAACAGTATCCCTATATGGGGACATTCGAGGTGTTGGCAGGGGTAAACGTTTTATCTTTTTATTTCAAGTAGTACTGCATGGTCTCAGAGCCAGGGGTCTGGGAAAAAAACTTTGGGTATTTTGTTTTAATGTATGTCGTTTTAGTTTTTCACTCTCGATATGGCAGCGATGAGGCTACGTGACAACAATGTCGAGGAGAAAGGGGCTGTGACCCAAAGGGCAATATTTTGTGATTTTGTGCCCTGATGGATGACCTTTTTTGGTACTGTTTCATTTCCTTCCGTCCCGGTGAATGTAAAACGCCCCATATGAAGCGTCACCCCCAGGCCTTTATAATATTATAAGAAGAAAATGTCAAATTTTGGCCCCATCCTCAAAACGTTGCTCCCAAAAGTTTGGTTCTGGATTTAGAGTTGGTTGACGGCTGTTTCTAAATTGGCAGATTTGCCCTGCGGAAAGACCATATATTATGAGTGTCAATCTCCATCTTCCCGTGAGAGGCGGTACAGCTGGTCTGAGGTCTAATCATTATTGCAAGCTTACGTCGACCCTCGTGGGAAATCCTGTGTCCACTTTATGCTTATTACTCATCATAATTACGTCCACAGAGCCAAGGCTGTCGGCCCGCGATAGATTCTTTAACCGTGATGGAGCAACTAAGAGAAACGCTTGCCTCGGACTTGCACCGATTAATGATAAGTGACCGCTCTCCCTCTCAGGCTCATGATGCGCCAGCTACATGTAAACTTAAATTCAGGGCAATTTGTCACTTCGCTTCAGATTGCCTAGTCGCCGACGGGCGCGCTGGTCAAATTTAATCGGATCTGTCAATTGCGAGGTGATATACGGCGTGCGGGGTAGAGATTGTAATAGGCGCAGGGTGAAGCTCTACCCGCGTCCGTCATTCTTGACAGGGAGAGTCGGGTATCACAGGTTCAAGCGGAACATCTTTTTCGCGTAGGAGTGACGTATAGCCGGCCCATCATTGAACTTCACCGACGTGTACACTCTAAAAGTAAAAACACCTGGGTCAGACTGACCTGGAATCTGGGTCCCATGGGGCCTGACCCTTTTCCGGGTCAAATTATGACCTGTTTTGGGTCACATTTGACCCTTTGGGACCCAGATTCCGGGTCAGTCTGACCCAGGTGTTTTTAGAGTGGCAGTGACAGCTCTGCAGTAATCTGCGTCCAAAATTGAAATTCTTTGCTTTCCCGTCAAAATGACGGCACAGACGGTCATCATTTTCAAACACACTTCGGTGAGTCGGCACGTTGGTGCCGCAAAACATTAAAAGAGTTTTACGGAACGGGTCTTGATGTTCCACCGTAAAAGAGCAGAATTGCTCTCTGGTTCCACCAATCTACCGGTATGGCGGCCGCTTGCGTAGTAATTATACCGGAGGCAGGCGTGGGTCCAGCGCGCAGAGTTAACGTGTTTATTGTGAGTTGAACGTTTGTATTATTTTCGCCACAATACAGTTCGGTACCAAGACCACCAGGGGCTCAGTATAGCACTTTGGCATTGTTCCAACCCAGGATCTGACGATTCTGTGGGCGAGGTCAGGTCATGTCTTCCCTTAAGAATCCCCGTCACTCCCTCGCAAGCATGAAGCGGACTGCGTCAATGATGGAAAGACGCACTTCTTGTTCAGGAATTGAAATTATAAAGATAACTTTCAGAGTGGTCTTAAGTTATAAAAAAGTGATTAAGCCAAGAAAACTCATTCAAAATGGGGGGAGGGAGGGTGTGGTATGATTGTAGCGTAAGTAGTAGAAGACGTGAGAACTTTTGTGATTTCCCCTGTATGTCCGTATATCCGTCTGTCTCTCTGTTAATCAAGGTTGGCATTAAACATGCACCCAATTCTGTGCGGTATATTCATCTTCAAGTTGATCTGACTGAAGAGAGTTGACGTTGCCACCATCCATTTCACCGAGTTTCACTCAAAGCATGGAGTTGAGGTTGGAAGGAAACTTAAATATGGCCCTGATATTTGCCCTCGCTGAGCCTATAATTGATGAATCACACATCGAAGAGGCCACAGTGAGGTACTAGTCTAAGAATAAACCCTACCGCGTGTGTGCCTGGTCCCGACCCGTGCCGACTACCACGTTTCGCGGTCGAGTTCAGGATTGCCTCAGCTGGAAGGCCTGTGGTTTTATCTTGCCTCGGTGAATGGATATGATATGATATGATTAATTCCCAAGGTGGACTGAGATGGTGAATGGGGAGGATTCAAACTGGGCGTGTTCTAGAACTCACCACGGGAACAGTTCTTTTCGTCGCGTTATGCAATCTTTGTTGAAAATTTAACAACAATAGGCCTAAGTTATATGTTCTGGAACAGACAAATTTTGCATTATTGTGTCTGACGACTGCATGAACCAAAACGCCTCTTCCGAGAAAGACTAAATGTAAACAAAATCAGATGGCAAGAAGCGGCCACTTCATCGAGGTCTTTGTTATTATGGGGGCATTTATTCTGGGGAAAACCCCACCCATGAATTAAAAAAATTTGCATCCAACGGCTTCATAAATTCTTGGGTCTGCTGCATTTCGGAGCGAGGCGTTAAATAATTATGACAGAAAAAATGACAACGAAACACAACATTTTGCATATAGACAAGGTTTCGCTTTATTTCTAGGGAATACTAGCAAAAACAGGTTACATTATAAACAAAAAGCTTCCCTTTTGCCTCTTCAAAACTCACTCTTTTTCTTGAGGTTGAAACGTTCATAGAGTGTCATTCTCTGACTACAAATGAAAGCTAGTTTCTGCAATTCCAAATATGAAAGCAAGGGTGGATCCAGAACAGGAGATGTCTCGAACCCTGACTCACACCCTATGACGATGACTTATTGTCCCGTCCTGGATACATCCAAAATGTTCGATACCTAACTTTTTACACACGGATATACAAAAGGAAAATGTATAAAATATGAACTACATTTTATATAAGTTGTAGTTATATTACATAATATTTTTTTTACGATAGACAATTTCAATCGTAGAAACATTACCGTACTCAACATTTATCAAAAGTTTTTATACAGTTTAATAATTCTTAATGACAGTGCATATTGTTTAGGCTGTCGGCTGAACGGAAATCTTTTTGAATTTGACAAATAAGAAACCAAAGTCATCAACAACACAAAAGTATTTTTTTAATTATATGGTTCCCCCGTGAAATTGGCGTCCATCGAAATGAGGGAAGACATTGCGTTCTGAGTTCACGTTAGAATATTTGTTTTTACTTTTCCCCCTTTTCTAGATAGAGAAATTGTCTGGTGCTTCGATGCAAAATTAAAGTTTTTACACTTCCAGAAAATTGTTCCAGTGCCAGGGACACTACTTTTTAATGAGTCATCTGCCATTGGCACAATCGGAATGCCATTTTTTATATCATTTTTAAAACCTTTTGTGACGTCACTGAGAATATTAAAATGAGCTTTAAAGGGTGTGAAGTTCAAGGCACATTAATTTTCGAAACCTTCTCCACCATATTTCGCGGCTTTTCCTCACTTCTGCGATAGCATCGTTTCACTAATTCCTTAGAAATCCCTAAACTAACGAAACTTCAAGTTTGCAAATTCGCCTACTGTGACGGACGCCATCTTTAAATTAGTCTAATCCGCGGTGCTTTTTGGAAAGAGGCAAGAATGTATATACAAGCTTACGAGAATCTACAAACTGGCGAAATCTGTGAACTGCGCAAAACAATAATTCAACCACAATATATATGGTAATATTAGTGATTGTTCACAGTCTTTTGAAATAATATAAATTGTCCACCTGTTGAAAAAGATAGTGGATATATAGGTTCTACCAGAATATACAAGACACATAATGGCAACTGTATGTCCTTTTAATGCTCTGAGATTTTCATCAACTTAATAATTAAAGACCCCAGGATTACATTGAATGAGGAGGGATTAATTTGATAGCTGACGAATTTTACCCAGAAATGGTTTGTTGATGAAAGATCAGTAACAAAAAGGAGATCGAGATGAATCTACATATATATCAGGATATCGAGGGTCGAGTCTGACTCAAAGTCCTATCGCAGCCTCCCACATGCGCGCTACAAAGACGCAGGAAGTAGTTGTTAGTGGGTTCGGCCAGATTTTGATGGAACTTTCTATTTTTGTCCAGCACAGTCACCCGTGGAAGGTACCGTAAGTTCTAAGCTTACATGCGATGTGTAGCACAGGCATCACTCGTGGGCAGAAGCATCTTGTTTAAACTAGAAATGTCAGTTGTTTTAGCGCTCAACCGGGCTCTGCTTATGGCCATAAATTTAGGTTTTCGGTTTGATAACCTGCTGTATGAATTAAGATACTGTTCGTGGTTCATAAGGCCTCTTTAATTAATGCGAGTCATTTTCACTGACAGGACACAGACTGAAACGTGACGTCACGATCATGCTGCATATGGCAATACTATGACGTCACTGTGTATACAGTTAAAGGTAATTCGTGGTCGTGAGTTAAAATTAACGTTAAATTGAAACACCACACCAAAGGCTGACAATTAACCCCAGTTACTTCTCCAAATGCATGGCTAACATTTCAGACATCACTTTGTGCAGATTTGTCGATGTGCTTATTTGTTTTTCTCAATACATGCTATCTACCAGTAAAGAAAGTAGTGATTAATCCTCATGCGAACGGGCGAGAGAGTTAGTCATGTTTGCCACGGCTTCCTGTAGGAATGTTCAACATTAAGTTTACGGCAACGAAATATCGACAGGTCAAACCATATGCAGTTCATCATCTCAATGCCATCTAAACTTCGCTTAGATGGTATTGAAACGCAGGGAGATCGGAAAGGAATGGTCCTGTTGGTGTCAAATTGTGCAAAATGCATTTTCTTGTTGTCTTATTCAATTTTTTTTACAATTTAAATGCGTTTGTCCTTCCTTTCCGCTCTTGTGCCAATGAGAGAGTTGTCAGAGCCGTTTTCTTTTGTAAATCTGCACGAGATTTGTTCCTACGACAAAATCTTGATTCAAATCCGGTTTAAAATTTTATCAAAATGTTAGATCGCAGCAACTTCGTGCAAGTTACGGCGATCCTCACAATTACATGAAAAATATAGCCTGAAATTCGTTTCCTTTTGCTTGAGGTATTTGAATCGGCCCTACATCAAATGGGTTTCTAGTTACCCAGATTCTTTGAATGTTTTCCTAGAAATAAGTAAATGATGACCAAGGTAGCTTGCAATAAGAAATAAATCTGGGTATTTTTCAATAGTGATTTGGCACCCAGCATCAACGACATAAAGTTGCTGAGTCGATGGTTAGTCTCAAAGGAGTACAACTCCTTTCCAGCCTTGTCGTGACTCTCATATATCAGCAAGTAGAGCCTCGAAACCGGTGTCGACATTGTCTAGATACTGCAGCCCTGGGGATCCTCTGTCCAATTGCTGAGCTATGGGTCGGCTGACAAAGCCAGAAGAATTCTCGGATCGTGAGTCACTGTCAGCCTGGAAGTTTCTAGCATCTGCATTGTTGAGAAAAGTTTTGAACAAATCCAAACCAAATCACAAATTTCTTTCACCAAACCTTTCTCTTTTGAATAGAGTTTTCTGCAAGGAGAACATCCACTTGGCTAATTTGTTGGATTTATTGGCAAATTTGTCTCTATTTGAAAATAAAAGTGTCAGATACTTTCATCTGAATGATGCATATTTTTTCCATAAAAGGTTACAAACCACGAACGAATGTTTAAATCCCTTTGATGTTATGCTACACGGAGACACTTTGTATGTTTTGCAGACAGATTAATGACACTTCAATTCCGTTTGGGGCTGTTTCAGCAAAGACATGAAGAAGCTACAACTTGAAACTGAAGAAATTCTTAGAGTTCATTGGACCTCAAAATCCATCTTTAGAAGCCCTCAAGAATATCTTTCTTTCACCGCGACGACCACTCATCGCTTGTAGCTCAACTGTTCGAAGAAATTAATCTTCGATTTCGTCTGCGTGTACTGGCACGACCGCACGGCTCTGCGCGGCTTGGGCGGCGCCGGCTCAAGCAGTATACCCCTTGATATGTCCTCGAAAAGCTTGACGCGATGCCGAATTTCGGGCGAGCCTGGACAGGGGCTAGGTGGCGGGTCCAGTATACCGTCCAGTTTCTTCTGACCCCTCTCCTTTTTCAGGCGTTCCAGGACCTCTTCGAAGTACTCAATCTTGCGGAGCAACGGCATGGAGCTCAGGTCCGGCTCCTCGGGGGTCTCTTCCGGTTCGGCGGGCGGAGGGATGGGCAGTTCCTCCTGGACATCGTCACTGTCCAGGCCTCCAAACTGTTGCACTTCGTCCGAGAAGCGAACGCGCCGGTTACTGTGGCTGCCGTCGTCGCTGTTGTTGGAGAACCGCCTGCTGTTGGCGCGGCGATTACGCTCCAGGAAGGCCGTGGGGTTGAAGGAATCATCGGTTTCTCCGGCGGAAGCGTAGCCCTCGGAGCCGTCATCTTCCTCTGGCAGAGGGTAGGAATCTCGTATGGAGACGACCTGTTGCCGAGCCAGTGGGCGGTGCATGTTCCGTGTCTCCACCTTGAGCGCCTCTTCGCTCGCTGATTCGATGGGGCCATTGGAGTTACCTCCCTGGTTGTGAAGCTTTTCGTGGGCGGCCAACATCTCTGTCAGCGGCTTCAGGATGTTTCCATCCTCGTCGATACATCCGCTGCGACGAGCCTCGATCACCTTGTGGACGCACTCCACAAACTTTCCCCGTCGTTTGCGACGGAACAGAAGATCGAATCGCTTTGCGATGGTTCGCTTGAAGAAGGCCATTTCCCCCCTTGACGCGACTCTTGCTCGTGTGAAGGGCAACTAGTGAAGGTGAGTTCACCGGTACCCCAGCAGTCGGTCCACCCAGGCCGTGCTACCCGGCACTGCTGCTCTTTCTGACAGGAGAATACTCGGCTCTGTTGCAGCTCCAAGCCGTCCGCTGGACTGTATTGTCGATGGTTATGTCAAGGGATAACCACGCCAGCTATAACCACGGTCAGACGGAAACGCACTTCCGGCACTCGGGCTCTGCGTGGCGTCTCGAGGAATTGCTACAAGTTCTGAGCAGCTTGAGTCATGTGGGCGTGTGTCAAAAAGTGCCTGCATAATGTTCGATGGGGAACTGTGTGTTGGGCTAATGAATAATTAATACAACATTCCCAAATGAAGATAAACGGCAACACGAAGTTTGCATCCATTAAGACAAAATGGGCTCCGTTGTTGTTTGTTTTTGTTGTTTTTTCCCAGGTACGCGATGCAATCAGTAGCTTTGTGTTGAGAGGTTTAGTGAAATATGTTTATTTTATAAAATATATAATAATCACGTTATCAAATCGTGAACATACGGGGAAAAACTCGAGTAAAATGACGCAATGGGACCATGGTTTAATTTTTTTGTAATTGTATTAATTTTTAATTTTATATATTTTAATATTTTTTTGCTTTTGATTATTTAACTTTTTTTTTAGTTTTTGTACATTTTAATATTTTTTTGAGCTTTTGATCTTTTATTTTTTTTATTTTATTTTTATACAAATGACTTTCAGTGAAATATTGACAGTTATATCTAGTTAACCCGTCATCAACAGCAGAAGCAAATCCATTTGGTAATAACTTGATATATTTTCAATTTAAATCACGACGTTTAAAATGTTTGCTTTGATGTTGTTTTCAAACAAGTAATCAATGAAAAAAAATGATACGGTTTCTGATTCTCTTTATGTTGATACGTCAATAAGAGACCAAGTAAATCCAAGTCAGCTTCATCCAGTGCACCAGAAAATAAACAAGTGAGTTGATTTGGTGCTTGTCATGAAAACTAAATATTGATACAATAAAACTGAATAATTGCTTGCAGCAACGAATTAAGAGTTTTTTAAGAATAAATTACAATTGTACAATTCCGGTGAAGGTTTCGTAAGTCTAATTGTATTTTCTTGTTGTAGATTTTGCATGGTGTATGAGCAAACTGTGGACGGGTTGCGGTAGAGCCATGGAAAAACACCCCCTTTAAGTGGGAAGAGAATTTTCCTGAGAGGAACTGGAAAGAAAACACTCAACGTTTCGATCAGTATGTTCGGATCGTGTTCAGGAGATGTGCAGGACTTGGTAGTGGATGATGATCAAGTTGGAAGCTCCAGTGCTCGGCGAGGTGTGAGGATAAGAAGGATCACCCTGGAGTTCGTGGAGTGAGGCAGAGGTGTGTGTGATGAATGAGCTGTGTGGGAAACTCGCGCTGGTAGAGAGGGGAAGCTAGGGAGAAATTGGCGTCGGAAGTCACTCCACTGGGAAGCGATGCCGCTTGGTATGGCGTGAAGCTTGAGGATGTCAGTGGCTTCTTGGGTGCGTCGTGTGACCCGGTAGGGGATGGAGGGGGATGACGAGCTGTGCTTCTTGACAGACGATGCGGTCACCAGATCAGTAAGAACAGTCTGATAATGGCTGACTTGTCAGACTCCTCGCGTCTTTCAACGGGCTTTGTTTTCCTTGTGATCTGCAGCCGGTCACTTTACTCCACAGAAGAGTCTGACGAGCTAGCCAATGTCAGATGATCCCAGCAATCTGACGACTGCAACAACTGACAGGAAGCAGAGCTCATATCTCAACCATTCCCAACCGGCAAGCAGGGCACATCCAGGAAGCCATCAAGATCCTCATAAGCATCGCACCTCAACCATTAGACATCGATTTCCAGCCAAGTGCCACCTCCGAAGCACCATTCTCCCAGCCGCCCTTCGCCACTAAGGCTGGTCTCCACCTTCCACAGTTCAGTGAGCCAACATACCTCTCCCCCATCCAAAAGTCCCGGCGTCAGCTTTCTCATTGTTGCACCCTGCCAAGCACCAGACTTTCTCCTTAACCAGCATCCATTCTGAGTCCTGCACTTCTCTTGAAGATAATCAGAGCAGACTGAACACAACTTCAGGCATTCTCCCACCGGTCCTTGCCAGAACAACCCCCATGCCACCAAAACGAGACGGCCTTCCATGCTGTGATCCTCACAGACCCTCCACGACAAATTTCCACCGACGGTTTCCGGATCAGATCATCTTTAATACATGATGTGGGCCATAAGTTGGTCCATCAAGTCCAATTTGAAAGCAGCTGAGAAGATTCCAATGTTGAAGACCAGCAGAAGTGCGGTAAAAACCAAGTTAGCGAGCATTGTTCCGTAATGACGCCCCCTAGCAATGATGAGTTGATTCCGAGGAATCCCGCTACACTTGTACTCGTCAGTTGCCCTATGCAGCTCTGCCTCCTCGTTGTGCATATTCAGTTTCTTCAGGTTGACAGCAGGCAGGCGATATGATGTCACAGTGGACATCCGTTTCTCCAGCTTGTTGATATGTGCAGTGAGATCCTGAAAATGCCAAGGTGAAAAACAGAATTCATTTAGCAACAAGAGCACCTACAAAATCAATAACGTTTCAGAGACCACTTCGATTTGCTGCTTAGCTTTCTCATAGAATCTCAGGAGTTTGAAATCAAATTGGAATCTTTCTTCACCTTTTCCTGCTTGTTCATGATGGCTTTCTCGGTGACCTGGTGGGCGGATTTCACCTTGAACAGCCTCTCCGTGTCGGCAGTTTGCTTCCTGTATCCCGCATCTAGGATTTTCTTGTTCTCGATGGCCTGCTTCACGCCATC
The DNA here is from genome assembly GCF_001949145.1 of Acanthaster planci. Next base: position 418,852 of record NW_019091394.1, on the reverse strand, counting down.
GTACTCGTCCATCCTCAGCGACATCTCCCCTTTGATCTGCGAGGCTTGGGCGCGGAGTCGACTTTGCTGTGGTGCTAGACTCTCGGTCATGTAACACTGGGCGCCCTCTATCTTGGCAACAACCTCTGCCTTTTCCGTTGTCATCTCGGCTTCGAGGCCCGATTTCTCCACGGCGACTTGCCGCCTCTCCCTGGCCATTTGTCGCTCGATCTCAGCGGACTCAGCCTCGACGGCCGAGCCGAAAACCATAGCCTCCTTCACCTTCAGCACCGTTTGGTTGGTCTTGTGGTGGCATATATGCATGTCCAGGATGAGGCGATGGCTGTTGGTCAGTCGGAGCTTGCCGACTTTGGGTGTGGTAGGCTGGGGCTCAGGCTTGGGTTCGGGCTCAGCCTCGGTGTTTTCATCAATAGGTCTGCCACACAGAGTAAAGTCGCGGTACACACGCACACATTTATTACATTTCGGTGTGAATTATTTGAAGGATCAAACAGCCTCAGCGACAAATAGTTAATTAAGAAACTAGTCAGGTAATCGGTCGGTCGATCAGTCACACAGTCTGTCGGTCGATCAGTCGGTCGGTATTTAGCCATCCAATCCCTAATTCACCTAATCGAATCCATCGCTTACCCCCTCAATCACCCATTCACCCTTTGTCCCAACCATCCCTCACCCCACCCACGCACCCATCTAGATGGGTGCGTGCAGGGGGAGGTTGCAGGGGGGCAGATGCATCTGCCCCCCCTGCAACCTCCCTTCACCCGCCTGCCTGTCCCTCGCTTCTCGGCTCGCCTCGTTCACTCACTCAATCAATCTCTGATGTCGGCTACCCAGCAAGGTCTTTGCAGTTTCGTTAATATATTCATGGATTCACTACACCGTTACTGTTCTGACGATCGAAAGTTAACTTGTGGTCAAACAGTAGCTTGCGGTTTAATATTAACTGGTGTAATCTGAAGTACCAAGGGGAAACATAATGCTCCAAAAGAATTTTCACAATAAATAAATAAATACTTACTCTGAGGAGCCAGCCAATCTGTCCTTCACCCATGGCGCTGCGATGTGCAGTATCTCGATCGCTAGCACGACCAAGCAAGTAATCATGGTGATCTACTTGCAAAGGAAGGCTCCTATATCTAAGACACTTCCTTTAAAAAGTTTCTCGAAGTGATTGGTGTATATCGGTGATTTCAAGGCTTCAGAATTTTTTCAAAAGTACGCGAACGAAGTCAAGTACATGTACAACACGCGTGTTGAAAGTCGAAGTAACATCTGAGGCATGTATAAACACAACGTCGTGCGCGTTGCCTTCATCTGTTTCGTAAGTGACTTCGTCACAAAGGCAGACGCGCCACGATTCGCAGGCTCCCATTGGACGATCGCAGAAGTTACACATTAACTTCTGCTTCCATGGTTCCACATAAACGGCGATCAATGCATGTAACCCTATGTGCAGTGCAAGTGTGCAGTGGGCGTGGTTTAAACCGAAGTGACGTCACACTTACGAACCGGATACAGAGGAACGTGCTCTCTGATTGGCCAAAAGTAACAATGGGCTGAGCGCAGGCGCGTATAGATTACCGAAGTGTGACGTCACTGTGAACCAGAAAGTGCAGTGCAAATGAATGGAGTACGCGCGCGTTGGTTCACGCGCTGGTTCACGCGCTCATGCCTGTTACACACTAATTGTGCGCGTGATCTATTCACTTCGGTACTCTATTACACACACACATCATTCTGCCGCGGCATGCGTATGGTAATGTCGAGGAATTCTGTTTCTCAGGGGCGGTTCCAGGACTTTCCCAAAGGGGGGGTAACTAAAGTAGTAATGGTAAACTACCCGTACGGCGTGGGGTCCTGAGCCAGTTTGGATTCTAGGCGTACTGTAGTGCAATTTCAGGCAGCACGACCCCTCTTTTTTTTTCTCCTCCCTCTTTTTCTTCCTTTTTTTGTATTTAAACGGGGGGGGCGTGCCCCTGGAACCGCTCCAGAGTTGTACAACTTTATTCTCCCGTTTCAACGTGATTGGCGAACGTTTCAAAGCAACATTCTACATCTTATAGTAGCTCAGCCCAAGAGAAAAACACGATCAGAGCAAAAGAGATTTTTGTTATTCAAATATTTTAATCTGTCCTTTCACCTTTGTTGATCATCAAAGCAAGCTGCACTAACAAGGGATGGTTAAACATTGTAAGACGCCTACTTGGCATAATCAAATATTCATTTTACAAATCTGCAGTGAACAAAAGGAGTAGTTTTAAACAATTCCAGTGCTCGAGTGATTTTACCGCTTGACATTCCACACAGGAAAATTTCACTCGATCAACGAGAATGGCCCTGACAGTTCCAAATCCTCCAATTTCAATATAATTTTACATACACCTACGGGGTTAAGGCTTAAAAGAGACAAAAGCGTATTACATCTTAAATCAAGGGATCATGTGATGTGTTCATCCATAATTCCACAGATTATAAACTACTTATTACGTTCTCTGCTTTCAAGGCGATTGTCAGCTGACGTCTATATACATGTACATTTCACACAGCTTGAGGATTCGATCCTACTTTCTGAACAACTGCACTTAATACATTACATTTGCACAAATAGACAAATTCTTAAATTTGCAGTTTTTTTCCACTACAAATTAGGCGCTATTATAAACGATATTCCTCAATATTTCTCATCCTATTTGAAAATAATTATATTTTATTAATTTACAGCAACAATAATCTCCAACACCAATTCCTTCACATTCCATAAAATCTTGTTTTTCATGATTTTGTGTCGATTCAGATGAAAGCATGACATTTACATGAGAATTTTTGAGAAAGTAAGTCCCGATTATTATAATAAACATCAATGCAATATTTCCCAACGAAATATCACCAAAGACTTGGCCCCAAGACAGACACTTTGATGCACTGAAACAAGTGTTTTTTCATTTACGCTCCTTACAAATCAAAACCATTTTCAAAAATCAGGTTAATTGTACTATAACAAGGAAACTGTTTTGTATGATCAGCTATTACCAAGAAAGCACCGCCAAAGCATGTACAAGCAATGTACTTTTATATCACATATAAGACATAATTCATGTTATAGCTTCTGCTTAATATTTAGCGCGTATAAGATTGTCGATGGAACTGGCCAACTTTTCAATCAATTGGTTGATTCTGATGCACTTGGTGATGATGCAGCAAAGATTCTACAATTTCAGCTGGCAAAATCTATTCATAAGTGCCCATCAGGTATCTGCACATCCTTTTCAAAATGAAGACAGATTTCCCTCCTTTCCTGTGACTACACTTTTATGTTGCAAAACACGATCTTCAGCTTTGCATGAACCATTTCTGAGTGTGTCTGAAAGCCAAAAAATGACTTCCAGGAAAGAATGGAAATAAAGTTCCTCGATAAACATCATCAAAACCAGACACTTCCAGACAGCTGCCAAAACACATAGCACGAAGAACGAGAGCCCTTCACAGACAGCGAACAGCCTGAAACCTTTACAAGTATCTCCAGAAACCTGAAGAAAAACATGTCCTCTGAGTGCTCCTTGGTCACCTTTCAATTTCAACCTCTATTCAGAATTGTCCGGTCTTGAGGAAGCAAATATAAGCTTAATACCATTTGAAACCTCATTTTTACAGATAGGATCCTTGTACACGAGAGAACAGCTAGAAGTTCCCAAATCCTTTGAGAGACGTCTGGTGATTCAGGCATTTTCCGGGGAAAAACAGCACGTGCTCCTGATGAGAGAGGTAGCCCACCTAACAGATACTTAACTAAGTTTATAAGATAACCAATATTATCAAAGAATGGTACTCTTGCAGACAAAGCTCCTCAACCCTCCAGCCTCTCTTGAATTCTTTCATCGACGGTAGACTACTGTGGTCTGCGATGCTGGAAAAAACAAACAGAAACAAAGCACCAATTATGCTATTGCTGTTTCTAAAAATTAGGTCTGCTGAAATTCTCAATGCGCTCTGCATAAATTCTCAATGCGCTCTGCATCAATGTAATGCATTAGCATAATTGATTGGAGTGACTGCAGTGTCGATGCTGATGTTACATCTGAAATAAATGTGAACTTTGTATGAGCTATGCCTTTTGCATTGCCTTTAATTCGCATCCAGTTGAAGTTGCCCCGTAAGTAATTTTTGCGAGCAAAACTGGTTAGGATGTACGGATGCAGAAAGGCTGTTTGTTAAACTTCCTTTAAATGCAACATTCAAAATGGGATACAAGTGTGAAATGGAAAATGCTTGGCCTTTTTGAGAATATTAAGATGTAGTGATTTACACAGCGATTGGTAAAGCATTTGCAACATGATATGTCTGGCACTTGAAGGACTGTTGGTGTTTTTCGTTGTGAACTGTGTAGAAATGTCACTGAAGCAAATCCAGATGGTGTCAGTGAAATGATGGACAATTTTTCTCATTAAACCATACAAGAACTTACTTTCAAACCTTCACGCTGTTAGTCATAACAGCAATGGGATGCTACAATTACATCAGGGGAGAAACACGAGGAACCGGTTACTAAATGCAGAAAGGTTAAATGACAACTTTGTGTTTTTTTGTTGTTGTAATTTTGAACAAGCCTGACATCTGCTTTATTTGGAAATTAGGGGTGGGGTTTGTGTATGGGTGGAGTTGGGGTTGCCGTGAGGGTGGGGTTAGCGTGGGGGTGGGGTTAGGGTAGGGGCTGAGTGAAATACGGTATGGTGGTTACTTACGCTGGCATGTGTACATGCAGGTCTGTCCTGGGTATGCGTACACCGTACTCTGGACTGGATAGCTGCGCACCACTCGCCTTCCATTCACAATCACCGTCTGATTCGCTGGCGGGATCACGTACTGGTTGGCTGGGACCTGATAGGTCGTGTAAGTGGTTGCTCCACCTACTGGGTTGACGACGACGTGGTTGGCTGGGGTTGCCACCTGGGTGACAGTGTATGGGGGCGGGGCCACTGCCACGACAGGGGCAGGCTGTGGTGTATAAGGCGGAGGTGCCATGACGGGGGGAGGGGCCAGAGCTTGAGGCGGGGCCACAGCAGGGGGCTGAGCAGGGTGCGCCTAAATAAAACACACAGGAAAATGGTTCATTTCTTTAAGGTCTGTACGAAGAAAAATGTGGATTTCAAAGAGAGAATGATTTGTTATCTTTCATACAGGAAAGGAAGCAACACAGACATGATGTGACAAATTTGAGGGCTACAGAACTTACAGTTGAGTTTTTGACCTCCACAATGGCAGCTTTCCAGGCTTGGCTGTCGTCAACAGAGTCAGTGCAGAACAGTAAGTTGGCCTCATGGGTCCTCAGTTCCAGGAGGCAGCTGATATCCTTGCCTGGTGGGGGGGATGCATCTTTCACCTCTGCCCCAACCTGAAATTAATGGTTAAGGGAACAAAAATAGAAATTGTATATTTTAATAGAGGACAGGAAAAATTTCAAAGCAAACAGATAAATACAAACAGTGGCGGAAGAGAACATTTTAGAGAAAAATTATTGCTTTGTTGAAATTTGTTTCAAGCTGTGCTTTGGATCGGTTAGGATTCACTTTCATTCCCTCCCACGCACAAGCACAAAGTTAATATTTCTGTAAGAACCGTGTTAAGAATTCCATACGTGGACGTCACTTGACACCCAGTGAACAAACCCAACTAAATTATAAGTGTTCTGAAAGTGACTTTTATGACATTTAAGTACTTTCTGGTAGGCAAATACAGGGAAATATAAGTGGGGTCCATACGGGAAATTCTTTCCTTGGTCATAATTTTTAATTGAAACTGATTTTGATAGGAGTCAGCCTTTCAACGAATCAGTTCCAATGGTATTGTATTCCTCTGAGTTGTAGAGCTTGTGTCTGACATACGTTGATGAGATAGCAACTGATGGTTATCTTGACAGTGCCTTGCTCCTCCTTTCGAGTCTCGTCCTTGTAGTAGGTGAGCCTGCCGTTTCTGAACAGCACGCAGAAACAGTGCTTCCATCGGCACAGGATGTCACCTGCCGATCAAAAGAAAAAACTGTGCAGATTTTGATCACCACAACAGTGGGGTATTTTGAAGCCGGGGCTGACCACCACTTTGGCATCTGAATGAATTAACTGGGGCAAAATAGCATTGCCGTTGTACAATACTCTCTGCTCTGTTGGGATGGGTTTTCACTTCTGCGTATGAGTAACTTAACAGGTGCAAGATTAGGTGCGCAACACTGTACATGCATCCATCCAAAGGAATAGTCTTGTACATTTGTCAGACCCGTAAACAGGGTCTGACACATACTCCTTCGTTATACACTGGGCCCTGTCCAAATTGATAGTGATTTCTTTCGATCAAGTTTATCCAGGATGTCCGGGGATATTATCAGACATCCGCTGGATCTTATGAGCTGAAACTGCACCAGTATGTTCACTGCTTACACTGCTAACTATCCCCCAGGTTGCCATTGGCAAAAAACTCGCCTTTTCCTCGTTTGAGGAAAAAATGGGCGCCTTCAGGTGGCATTTTCCCCACTCTGGACAAGTTTTGGCCCGACTTGCACATTACACAGACTCCTTTGTATGGTTAAGTGATGGTAGCCTGTGCAAAGAGCCTGTCTAGTTGCACCTAGACTTCAGCACATACGAATTTCGTTTAGATCCGTGAGAGTACCTGTCGATTCAAGTAATCATGGATTACGTTTCTTTTGTGTCACAGCTAATTTCCCGTCGAGTCAAATACTGCTTGCGGCGAATCGTTGAACATGTAGCACGGCTTGCTCTTTGTGACATGACACACACCGCCTTCAGGTGTTTGCAAGTTGAGCCAAAGTTCGTCCGGAAAACTCCAACTGAAGGCAACATTTTATCCTCCAAATGAGGAAAGGTATACGACGAAGGAGTATACCTTGGGCCCTGTTTACGGGTCTAAATTTCATCCAAAGGGTCACTGAAATACAGCTGTTTGAATTATGCACCTCAATGTGAAACAATCTAATGATCTGAGGTAATTAAAAGTGACCTACTTCTCCGCAGCATCCATGATGCCTTTGCTACTCCTTGAGCCCTGGCTGCTTCCAAGCTGGCCATCTGTTGATACTACAGTATAGGCCTAAATACATGAAATATTATTATTATTATTAACACATGCTCACGTCGTAATCTGTTTTTTTTTTTTAATGGTACAAATAACAGAAACCTCAGAAGTTTAAGAAGGCATAGATCCTCTGACACACCTGTCTCACAGTAAAGTCAGTAGTAAGCCTAGCCTAGGCTGACATGATATAAAGATGGGGCCAACGTATGCTTAAAACTCACAAAGTCTAACATCGAATATGACATGATGAGCATGCATGAGTGATTGAGAGAAGTAAAGTTCGTATTTTAGCAACATGGGCAAAAATAAGAACAATTTACTTACGATGAATTAATATTTAAATGCTTAAAACAATCTTCACCTTACCAGGTAGTTTTCTCTGAGATAATGGAACGTGGAATTATCAGGAAGTGAAGACAAAAAAATTCCCCCCTGGGCCGAAGTCCAAAGTATCACGTATTATTTCTCACTTCTACACGGATTAATGACGCGATCGGTCGTCTATCCCGTGATCATTGCATTGCTGACTTACTGCGCTTGCGTACCTTCTATTAATAGAAAATACGTAATCTCTTGATATATAATCACAGTTAAAATGCTATCATCTTGTTAAATTAATGTTACTAATTAGATAAATTTGACCTGAAAAATATAGTTTTCCATTTCATTTATTACATTACCGCAAATTAAGGCTAAACATTGGAGTTACTTTGTCTGGATTGGAAATTGCTAAGTAACTCACATAACGAGGATTGTTTGTCAATCAAATAGATTGGTGAGGTAGCTGCGTTTGATGGGTTGTTCCTTCACTTTTACTCCCCATTGTCGCACTTTTACTTAATAATATCTATGACATTGCGTCATGGATAGTTTGTGTTACGTTCAAAATACTCATGATTGTGGCTGATTTTCACTTATTTAAATGCCGCTCCGGCATATTGAAGACCTGAACTGAACTTTCGCAGTGAACCACGGGAGTCTAGTGGCGCGGGAGAAACAAATTCACATGAAATTCGGAGTGCAATGGACATAACTAGGCCTAGGCCTACATTCTTTATAAAGTTGTCGAAGATGTTAATCCTTTTTCTTTGTGACTAGCCATAGACCTGGAGGAGAAAAGTACAATGGACTGCCATCTCTCAAGCGGGCGCACATCGATCTTGCGTCAACCGGAAGTGCCGAAGTTACCGGCACAGACAACTTTCGTTTTGCTGTTTTCGGGGTTAAAATGGTGCATCCCGACTCCACTTTTCTCATCATATGTCATCTCAATAAAAGTCGGTCATTACAGAAAAACATGAAAAATAACGAATTCTAAGTGCCTGCAGGAGTTGGCAGTCTATTGTGTTTTTCTCCTCCAGGTCTATGGACTAACAAAGTTAACTCCAATTTGCCAGGGTGAAAGGGAAGAAGTAACAATGTATGTATCAATGGATCCAGAGCCGATTTTTTGCGGGGGCGGGGAGGCAAACATGTTTCTTGGGGGGAGGAGGTCATGTTAAGAAATTGTTTCCAGTAAATGGCCTTTTTTTTTAGGTCTGAGGCTACTTTTTAGGGTTTTTCACATGCTCTTTGAAGGAGGAAAAAAGAAATGGACCAAAATACTGTCTTTCATTATCCCCGGCCCCTCTTCCAAAGAAACTTGGCTCATTTTCATGGGGCAGGAGTTGGATCCACCCTTGGGTGCAGCCTGCAGGGACAGTAAACTTTCCATTTGTGGCTTTAAACTGGCATACGTACATGTTTCAATCATTCTTGCCTTAACTTGAGATTCAGATTTCAATAAAAATCTAAAGCCAGAAAACTCAAGTTTTGAAGGAATGTGCATTTGTGCTGCCTAAATAATAGTGCACTTGGCCCTTGATATTACCAAGTTTAAGCTGGCATTTGACGTTCTCATTTGATGGCTTGTAGACATGATGGAATTAAGCAACAGTGCAATTTTTGGCTTCCAACTGTAATAGGAAGACAGACTGATGTCTGGGCAGCCTTGATGGGAATGCCTGGCTGACACCAAGTTTCTGGGAGATCCTTCACGTGGTGTGCCATGTTTTTACTGCGACAGTGTCTGAGTTTGGGACAGAGTCCCAGAAAACATCTTACTGATCGTTGTGCAGCTGCTGTGCAAGCGAGAGCGATCGGATCGGCCAATCCGTCCAGAAATGCATTTCTGACGACGCCCATTTTTTATGTTAATGCAGGTTAGGAGCGATTGTGCTTGGTATTTAGATCTTCAATTTTAGATGAAGAACAGCGTAAAGTTAGCATGGTTGTCTTTTTAAACACCTCAATTGTATCATGTCCATAGAAATTATGACACTAATTTTATTGATTGACATGTTGCTAAGTGAAACATCTTTCTTCTCGCTGATTTCAAATCAACTTACCTTTGGTGAAGAGTAAAGATGGAAAAACTAGTTCCTCCGGAACTAAAAGTCAAAGGAGACGTTGCGACGGATCAGCTACTGGCCGAAGCATTCTTATCTCAGTCCTGTTTTATCCACGCAGTCCCTCACATTGGCCACTTGTACTCGGCTCTGATTGCTGACTGCGCTCACCGGTGGCAACGAATTTCAGGAGCGGAGGAGACCATCTTCTCGACGGGAACAGACGAGCACGGTCTGAAGGTGCAGCAGGCTGCCACCTCAGCCGGGAAGAAGCCGCAGAAATACTGTGACCAGGTCTCCGAACAATTTCGGGTGAGTAATGGACCGGTGTAAGACAACTTCCCCACATTACAGGAAGAAGTCAGACGCTGACCCTTTTATCAATCATATACCAAGATTTTTTGAGCATTGTGGTCGAGTTCTGTGACATGCATGAGATGTATCTCAAGGAAGACTTGTATTTCAAGGATGTCCACTGAAATGGATAACACTTTCGTTGCTCAACACCAGAGACAAAATGAGTTTGTGCTCGGCATGCAGTATAAGGGTTTTGACGTTTTGGCCAGGTATTTGAGTATTGACTTAAACATCTGCACAGGCAATTCAGTGAAGCATACAGGCATCTAAAACAGATGGACCAGGCCTTGATTGTGGACTTTATTTTAAAAAATAACCAAAGTCAACACACTGTCTTCTGGTTTTTTTTTTTCTGTCTGGTGTCTGATGGCTCATGTCATTTTTCATTTATCCCAGAGTCTCTTCTCTGAGAGTAATGTCAACTACACTGACTTCATACGCACCACTGAGTCGAGGCACCACGAAGCGGTCAATCACTTTTGGGTAAATGCTGGCATGTTCTTTCTATCCGTCAGCTGTCATGATAAATCTTCAGCAGTCAGTTATGAGGATTGATTCGTTCTTTCCTTGCTTTTGAAGTCAGGTGACCCTGGATGATTTCAACCACGGGCAGAGTTTGTACCTGATTGTGCGGGATTTAACTAATCTGTTGCTCCGTTATGGTTTCAATCTCACTTCCTAACCTGGAAAAGATCATTCTCCGTCTTGTCTCAGTCAGCACTGAGGTAGAACAGGGCTTTGAAAAAGAGGTCACAAATTTTTTTTAAGATTACGTTGCAGAAACGAGGCTACATCTATAAGGGCAAATATGAAGGGTGGTACTCAACGTCAGACGAGACATTCCTGAACTCACAGCAGGTACAAGACAGTGACACTCAAGATGGAGTCAAAGTGAGTGTTGTTTGTTTTTTGTCCCTCATAAACTCAGAGCTACTCATCCGAATCCTTTTGTCAGTTCTTGCCTAGTCATTGGACCAGAAACCCACAACTGGTCAATTTCTACTGGTCAGAGTCATCTCGAGGTAGCCATCTTTACTCGGCAGGTTTCAGTGGAGACGGGGAATCCGGTTGAATGGACCACAGAGATCAACTACATGTTCAGACTGAGCGTATTCCCGTCAAGGTTGCTGGAATGGCTGGACGAGAACCCCAGAGGTAGGTTGGAGAAGGGAGATCTCAACGAGTTTGAATGACCAATATTTTGAATGGAGGTGTGCATGTAAAACAACATAGGGCTTGGTCGCGAACTCTGAAGTTTAGACCCAAATGCAAGCCTTTGAGGGGCGATGGAGGGTTTGATTGGGCAAACAGCCCACAGGTATGGAGTGCTGACTTGTGACGCATTGAGATTTGGATGGTTTTTGTGGTAATTCTCATCTTCTTTCCACTCTGAGTAGCAGTGTATCCAGCCAAGTTCCACGCCATAGTGCGTCAGTGGGTGTCTGAGGGTCTACAGGACCTGTCTGTCTCCAGACAACGAGATAGACTCCATTGGGGCATTCCAGTGCCCGGAGATCCATCACAAACGGTAAGCGAATGGTGGCTTGTGACTTACAGGAATTGATCATAATTCTGTTGAACTCCTGTTCAAGTTGGACTTTTGGGGGTTTTTTTGTGTGTGGTCCACTTGCAGGTTGCCTCGGTGTGTTTTGTGTCTTTCTTTATTGGGTGAAAATTTCACCTTTACGCGTCATTTTCCTTTTTGCTGCAACAATTCAGATCTATGTCTGGTTGGATGCTTTAGTCAACTACTTGACTGTGTGCGGCTTTCCTGGACAAATGGATCTGTGGCCGGCGACTCACATCGTGGGAAAAGACATCCTGAAGTGAGTGGCCATTCAGACCTCTACCATGCACGATACGTGGCAAACAAACTCAACACCTCTGCTGTGTATCACTGCTACGTGCTGCAAATTGTGTACTGTTCTTTTTTGTGAGATAAAGATACAACACGAGACCGATCAAGGAACAAGACCAGCAGCACTACACACAGGGCAAGCGTGCTCCTTATTTTTGCTTTTTTTTTCTCTCATGCCTAGGTTCCATGCGATCTACTGGCCGGCATTTCTGTTGGCTGCTGGATGGCCGCCACCCACCTCTGTAGTTTGCCACTCCCATTGGACCATGGACAGCTTCAAGGTAAATAATGCAGACAGATGAAACCATCAGTCAAGCATTCGCCTGGACAAGTAACCTTGTCTACCTGTCTATACAATGTTTTTTTGAAATCTTGTGGAATTGTATGCACTGAATCAAATGCTTTCCGTTTTGTTAATCCTGTCAGATGTCCAAGAGCCGGGGCAATGTGGTAGATCCATTTGACAGACTTCGTACCTACACTCGTGACGGCTTACGATATTTCCTTCTCAGAGAGGGAGTGCTGCATTCTGATGGAGGTACTGAAGTCCGTACCAGCTTCAAACTGGACCATTTTTATCTGTGGCTGTGGATACACTCAGTGGCTATCCAGTAGCGTAACTACTCCGTTGGGGGGGGCATGTGCCCCCCCAAGGAGGCCTTTTCCCTCAGGTGCCCCCCCCCATTTGAAATTTTGAATTGGACATTTACGTCCATTTATGTAGGTAGGCAGTCAGACAGGCACCTAGTTCAATTATTTTCAGTGCCCCCTGAAAAAAAATTGTGCACCCCCAGGTGCCCCCCTTAGCTGTAGCACCCTAGTTACGCAACTGTGGCTATCTTGTTATTATTTTATTTACGGTTTACTTTTATTTTTGAAGATTACACTGATGAGAAAGTTCTGAAGCTACTGAATGCTGAGCTGGCTGACACTTTTGGGAACCTGCTGTCCAGGGTGACAGGGAAAGTGTTGAATCTGTCGCAGGTCTTTCCACAGTTCCACGCTGAACTTTTCCCCCGCCAGCAGTCGCTGACCTCTTTGTCTGGAAGGGCTTCTGCCGAGGACTACGCTCTGGTGTCTGCTCTGCAGAGACTGCCAGGTTTTTGCAATGTGCTTCTTAGTTTTCCAAATTTGAAATAACGACGTACAGGTTTCTTTGTGTAGATGTCTTCAACCCGCTTCTCTTATTTGTAGCTCATTTTGACTAATCTTCCTTTTACGTAACATCAACCTTTCAATGGTTGCTTTCAGAATCCGTTGACATCCATTACAACAACTTTGAAGCATACAAAGCGCTGGACGAAATCATGGCGTGTCTGCGGCAGGCCAATGCGTTCATTCAGCGCCATGAGCCATGGAATCTCGTCAAGAATGAAAAGGACGGCCCCTGGCTTGAAACTGTCCTCCACGTTGCCATGGAGACGCTGAGGATTTGTGGCATACTGCTGCAGCCCGTCGTTCCTGACATGGCCGACAGATTGTTAAGTCGGCTCGGTATCGAAGGCAGCGAGAGGACAGTGGCCAATTTAGAATGTTTCACAGGGACAGGCAAGAGCACGCCACTTGGGAGGGATACAGGTGTATTGTTCTCTAGACTGAAGCCAGAGGAAAAGAGTTGACCAATCTAGAATTGTGACTATTTCCAAATCAGTTACTCAATTATGCATTCACTTTTGCTAACTGGAACTCTTGCCAAAACCTTTTACAATCATGACAAACGACAAGAACTTGTATTTTTCATGTTTCCTTCAACTGGTTTAGTTTCATTTCGGTTTTGTTATAATGGCCACTAAAATTAAAGCTGAAAACAGCTCACAAAAAGCTGAAATGTAAAAGGTTCCAATACTTTTGTACAGACCAGGTGTACCAAAAAAAAATTAGGGTCAACAACTAAAAAAAAATTCTCATATCTCTGATTATACTTGGGATACCTCAGCCACAATGTACATGCTGTCAAGAATGCATCTAAGCTTTTGGGAAAAGAATGTGATATATCAAAGTTGTTTTTGAAAACTACTGGAAAAGTTAAAAATCACGATAAACTTTTCATTTCATTTACATGTATATTGAACCAAGTCATGTGCAGTGTAAAAGGCAAAATAAAATCGTTAAATCTTTTATACTTTTTCATGTGTGTTTGTATTGGAATATAAGTAATCACAAAATGGACATTTTCCTGCTTTAGAGTTCAAAAATAATTTGGAGTTGCTGAAGAAAAATTTGATCTCAGTACTTTTTTCTTGTGCAGTGCCCGATGACATAACTTATATAACTTATTATTTCAGGCTCCTTCATCGGAAACTTCCATTTGATCAATACACATAAAACCCTTGAGTCTAGTTAAACCACGTCCCTATGGGCTTGTTCTAGTGTAAACCGTCCATAGACGACGTACACGTGCAGATACTAGGTATGTTCTTGCCCTCCATGACCTACACAAGTACGAATGAGTGAAACCGATTGAGCGACCGCAAATCTAAACAGCGACCTCTTGTGGCAGAGTAAACGAAAGCGAATTTCACTGGTGCCAACTCTCATGAATAATTTCAGTGAAAACAAATGTCCGAGTACCAGCGAAAAACTTGTTGGGTGGTCTTTCCGAACAGATTCGAAGTTCTAGATTTAATTGCCACGTGTTTGATGACTGTATAAAGCTGCTAATAATATATCTCAAAAGAATATTATATAAAGATGTATTTAACATTTACAGAGAATGGAATGAAGGGCAACTTTTTTTAAAATTTGAATAAAAAGGCCCTTTAATTGTTTAATAATGTGGAGCGAGGGTGGTGAAAGTTGCTATTTTTGGACCACCCACGTGGAGAGTTAAATGGAAATAACAAATGTCATTGGAATGTGGAAGTATGTCGCCATGTTTGAGATTCACTGAACTGTTTTGAACGGTATTCTTCCCCAAATAGTGTGTGTCAGACCTCGGTGCTAGGATGCAACTGTATAACTTCGTAATCTGAGCTTTGAAATTTCGAGGATTTTTGGCCTGGTGAGGCTAAACGGTTGGCAGATTGGAATAGTGCATTGCCTTGTCGCATGGGATGGGATTCGTCATGTCACTGTTTGTGGTGAGTAGAAAACGGCTGGGACCATGGGGACATATACTGAAGAATTTTAGCTCTTGTAGCATCTCAGTTGATCATGTTGATAATCATGTGATTTTCACGGTTTGAATAGCATACGTAGATTTTTTTTTTACATCATGAAATTCACAGACTTGATGGAGCCATACCATACTGAAGGGCCCATGGCTATGGGCCTAGTAGTAATATAACTATAAGTAAGTATTATTGACTAAATAGGTTCCATCTTTCATATTTGCTCATGAGCACAAATCTGTGAAAATGTGGTGTCCCAGTGATTGATCACGACTGTAGTCTTTTTCATAGTATTTTTGGGTTAAAATGATAAACAAAAAGGTAAAATTTACCTCGTGACAAATGAGTCCTGTCGAGAAACGAGAAACTGTCAATCACAACGTAATGGGCCTAATTCCCTCCAAAACTGTAAGGTTTTTACAGCTCTGGAAGTAGGCCCCCAATATGGCACAATAATGCTTAATGTTGGGTGAAAAGTATAGCTAAATGTTTTGACTTGGTGATGTTAGATTAGGCCTATTCGTGTAATCTCCTCTGAGCTTCCTAATTTGATTTTACAGGTAAACTGGGTTGAATTTCACCCTGGAACTAACTGATGCTTTATTGATTTGATTTGTTTTCTTTAATTATTTTGTAAGAAACTCTGACCGTACAGTTTTTAAATGTACATGTTGATACTGACCACAGTTGTACATGTATTTGATGAAAAAAAATGACAAATGATGTGCTGTTGCTTATCAGGTGGAGGTTAGATAGGGTGGGAACATACCCCTGCCATTTTGTGATTTTTTTTTTGTTGAAGAATGAAAATAGAATTGCCTTTATTCACAAGTCGGCCATATTGAATTGAAAGCGAGGTTAATTTTTGTGTGTGTTGGGAACCTCAGAGTAAATATTAAAACAATGAAACAGAAGTTCATAATAGATTAATTTCATCATTTATAGTGATTAACATTTTAAAATAGGCCTATAGTGTGATTTATTACATCAAAATGTTTCAAGCAATATCTCAAAAAAGATTGAAAGTAGGGCATGGAACCCCAAATAGTCTCACCACCCCATTTTGACAGATTATATTGAATAAGACAGATTTAGAAACGTAATCAAACATGGCTTTCTTGTGAAATTGAATATCAGAATAAGGTCTATTGTTTTGTAAAGTTCTCGCTGGTGTAAGTTATTCATGAAAGAGTCTTAAACAATGCATTATTGCATACCTGTGGGAAAAAAAGGCTGTGGCACCTCGGAATAAGAGCAATTTGTTGATGTTTTGGGGGTTTTTTTTGCCATGCATCATGCGTGTTACTCCAAAGTACCGTGAGATGGTTCAGATAAAAACCACGATGTGCGGTTGCCCTTAGTCAGTTTTCCTCCGTCCAGTGATCTGCCTTGGAGTGGAAACGACAGATCCAAGTGAAATATAGTTTGGGCTTCACCACCGGCATGTCTGGTCACATTGTGCATGGTTACATTGGATTGTTGCTGTATACACAATCGGTGATCTCATCGTGAATGAGCGTGTTTCAGGGATTCGTGGGAACCATTGTTCAAAGAAAGCATTTTGGAGCGTCGAACGCTGACAGTCCTCGAGCCTTTAATGGAGTGAGAATGTAATCCGACTGGTCTTTTCTAAGACGCGTTCAGCATCGTGCAAGGGACGGGCAGGGAGGATTACGGGCATTCTTCTCGCACTTAGCAACTTGCTGTTGATATTATCATTGGTTACCAGCAGCTTTTTTTGCGGATTTGTGATTCGTTCGGGGGTAAAAGCTTGGCACTATTTGATAACGGGAAGGAGGATTATGGTTTCGACCCCGAACCAGTCTAATCTAAACAACAAAATTGTTGACATTTTGCTAATATAACCAGCAAGAAGTGAGACCGAGGGGTACCCCCCAACATGTCCAGTCTCTAACACATTCCAGACTATTGTTACTTAACACATCCCCCCCAAGATGTCTGAAAGAAATTCCCCAGATTCCTGCGAGACAATGACCAACACAAAGCAGGGGGGTTCTCTCCGTCTCATACCTTGCGGCATATGTTTGCTAACGTGCAAGGCTTGTGTAAGAATGATGCCGTGGGTGCTCTGAAATCCACAGTCCTAATCTGAAAAGGATGCCCAGGACAGGTGTTTAATTAACCCTGGCTTCGATACATTTGAAGCAAGATATGGGACGGAGAGAACCCCCGCCTTTGTGTTGGTCACTGTTTGATCGGAATCTCAGGAATGCTTTACAGACTTCTACGGAGATGTGTTAGTGTACAGGGATTGGAAGGTGGGGGGGGGACTCTTCTGTCCCATATCTTGCCAGGTATACTTCGATGGATCAGCTCTCTGTCACAAAGTTAATGTTAAAAGAAAATAACGAAGCTGAACAAAATAAAACACGTGACAGTCTTTGCTGAAATGGGTGTTGATGAAGAATATATTTCCACTGAAATGTGCGAGATTTTTGAAGTTTTGGGACTATTTCACTTTGAGTAGAGTAATAAATCAGTAAGTTGCTTGGATCACGTACTTTAAGTACACACATGTCCGTACGAAGGACGCAAGAAGAAGGAAATTGAAATGAAGTTACTTTGAATTTACTGTTAGCTCTGCTTTTTAGGCCATATTGTAACCTAGTTTTGCGTAACACCAGTAGCCTCAGGTAGTACAAAATGTACACATTCTGATACTTTGTATTTTAACAGTTATACCACTTACATGCACAAGATAGACCGTGGGAGTTTATCATGCTGTGTTTATTTTTATTGTCATACAATGCTGCTTAACTGGAGAATTCTGTGTTCGTTCACTTTGTTGAAACAAAGCCAGAACATCCAACGTAATAAATGGTTTAGTGACATTCAAAGATACATGTACATAATAAAATGTAGTCTTTTTTACATTTTTGAATGGATTTATTCATAACCAAAGATTACATCGGTGTTTTTCACTCTTCGGGAAAGATCGGTATACATGTACATGTGCAAGGACATGTACATGTACACCATTGAAGGTTTCGCGCGAAATTTGCCTTTGTCGCCAACCGTCTTTGCACACGGCACCACGACACAGTCCAGCGTAATCTTGTACTGTACTCCGCCCTTTGCTAAAGGATTTCTTCCGCGTCCGCAGTGGTGCTACTTAGTACCACGCGCTTTCTGAAACAACATGCATTCTCGATTCGTTATCGAAAGTAGCGACTAAACCGACTGATCAAGCAACATGTCTGGACGTGGCAAGGGAGGCAAAGGACTCGGAAAGGGAGGTGCTAAGCGTCACCGTAAGGTTCTGCGTGACAACATCCAGGGAATCACCAAGCCCGCCATCCGCCGTCTGGCTCGCCGTGGTGGTGTCAAGCGAATCTCTGGTCTGATCTACGAGGAGACCCGTGGTGTCCTGAAGGTGTTCCTCGAGAACGTCATCCGTGATGCCGTCACCTACTGCGAGCACGCCAAGAGAAAGACCGTCACCGCCATGGATGTGGTCTACGCTCTGAAACGCCAGGGCCGTACCCTGTACGGATTCGGCGGTTAAGCAGTAAAGCTTACTTCTCCAAAAACAACCGGCTCTTTTCAGAGCCACCACATTTTCAAAAGAGAGATTGAGTCCTTGCTGTCTTGTAGTTTTACGTTTATTTTGTCCGCCAAAGTCTACCTTGATATACAGCTGAACCGTCCACCAATATCCCATCGTAATGGAGCACAATCATGTTAGTCTATGCAATCAATACTATACGTACAGTACATTGTTGCATCTCTGGGGAAGCAATGGATATCACGCAAGAACGTGGAAAGGATTTTCCAGCGTTAAATGGCCTTGTTTATAGTGGAATTGGAAGAGTAGGCTTAGTTGGAACAGCTTGCACTTACAAAACATGAACCGTCGGAAGGGAATATATCCCCACATTTGGACCCGAAGGGTGAGCTATTGACCCCTCGCAACTGGCACTTGGTGATAGTTCCTTTAGCAAGGGAAACATTTAATATGAGGAGTAATCCGTCACCGCCAACCCCCCGTTCCTTTCCTAGTAAAAGAAAGTTTCGTCCTGGACAACTTTACGTACAAACATGACAAAAGCCTGATATGTACACATGAAGAACTGGAACAGCACTCGTAGTGTCACGTGGTGTCCAGCAATACCGATATCTCCTTTTTTCGAAATTCCAAATTTTATGATTTAAGCCACCCCCATCTAAGTTAACGTGTTATCTAAGTTAACGTGTTAATAATGAAAGCATCTTTAGAACACGTGATCAGTATTGCCAAACCTCCATTTTGAAGAGTGTCGAATGCATTCGTTTGGATTATTTATAGGCCTACTTCTCCTTTGGCAATGCGCAATGAGTTGATAAATTAATGTCAGTTTTATTATCATGAAATTTATGCCCGAATGAAAAATAGTTTTGCATCCAGAAATCTGCCCCCAGGCAGAATGTCCCCTAATTTAGCACGCTTAAATAAATGAATTTACGAATTCATCAGAATGAGAACTCTTTTAAAATTATGATAAAACAAAAAAATTGATAAGCACATTTCACTACGTACCTCGAAAAGTGAATCAGCAGCCGCGCCAGAGAAATGTTTCAAACGTTACAGGCTAACTCCTAATTTAAAAATAATGAAACGGATTCTTGATACTAAAACCCGAAATGGAAATGAAGTAAGACCTTGAAAATAATGCACATTTTGCAGAAGGCTACGGTACAAAATCGTGCATAGAGTATTAAAGACTTCATCATAACTGGTCTGCGCGTCGACAAAAGATAAGACTGTTACATTCTATTTTAATTAAAATGTTTGTCTGATGTACATTGTATGTATCTTCTTCGAAGTACTTTCGTTAGAAGGTTTCGTATATTTTTTTAATTACATGTATACAAACTGGTTTGCGGTGTATATCTAAAGCTATTCGAAATACATGTACCTGTATTCCAACCGAAAAAAAATTCACGTACTTAATGTCCATGTTAATGTACCTGTACTGTACTGTTAGATAAACATGTACGTAGTGCGTTAACGTTAGAGAAATGGCGGGAAGGATTCACGCACCCACCAATCACCGCACTCACAGAACGGACCAATGGCACCGTGCTACGCCGTCCAATCAGGAATGTTCGTGAATGGACCAATGAGAAGCAAGAATCACCAGTGCGAGGAATCCGCTGACCCCAATAAATAGCAAGCGCGAAATTTGGAATTTTATTCGTTCTGTAGTAGAAACCGAAGCACCAATCTACAATGGCTCGTACCAAGCAAACCGCCCGCAAATCTACTGGAGGAAAGGCTCCCCGCAAGCAGCTTGCCACCAAGGCAGCCCGCAAGAGCGCCCCAGCCACTGGAGGTGTCAAGAAGCCTCACCGTTACAGGCCCGGTACCGTGGCTCTCCGTGAGATTCGTCGCTACCAGAAGAGCACCGAGCTGCTGATCCGCAAGCTGCCCTTCCAGCGTCTGGTCCGTGAGATCGCCCAGGACTTCAAGACCGAGCTGCGCTTCCAGAGTTCCGCCGTCATGGCCCTGCAAGAGGCCAGCGAAGCTTACCTGGTTGGCCTGTTCGAGGACACCAACTTGTGCGCCATCCACGCCAAGCGTGTGACCATCATGCCCAAGGACATCCAGCTGGCTCGCCGAATCCGTGGCGAACGTGCCTAAGCGGGTTCTTCTCCACTCCAAAACCAAACGGCTCTTTTCAGAGCCACACAAAGTCAAAAAAGAGATTGAGTGCTGCTGTCATCCATATTAATTAAAAAGCCCAACAAAATATTTACAGCAATGTTGAATAAAAAACTGGGCCCTACCCAATTATATCACAAAAATCTGGCCCTCTTGTTTCTGATTTGAGCTTTTCTTGTCCAGTTCAATGATATGAAGTTATATAACTGACGAGACCTTACTAAAATTATTTATTTATTACTAAAATTACCTGCTAAGTAAAAATGAACAAATTGCAGATAAATTCAGTGACAGGCCCTATGTGTAATTGTACTATCCATGTCAAATTACAGTGGTTGGTTGTTCCAGCTGGGAAACGCAACTGTCAGATTATATTTATGTATTTCTTGTGAATGGGTAATTTGAAAGGAAGCCGTGGTAATGATGCTGATTTGTAATAACAAAATGCATATTCATTTTACATTATGTACATGTGCGGCTACTTATCACAGAGCATATTTATGTGTAGACCAACCCCATGTAGTTTATTCCAATACAAATTTCCTTGGTCGGGGTTTTGCCATTTTTTCAAGGGTTTGAATTATTTGTCTCACAAAAATACATGTACAGTGTACATGTATTTTTACCACCTCATGAAACGGCTGCCCAAAATATTGGCATTCCCCTATGACTTGAAAGTGGTGCGGCCTTGGCGAAGAGGTAAAAGAGATATTTCATGGAGAGTTTTTGGGCACATGCCATGTAGAAAAAGAAACAAAATTGCTGGGGAGAATGTGGGGCCCGGTGAGCGTGTTGATGTGTGGTGATTACATGTACATGTATGAACATGTGAACGTGAAGTGTCCTCAGAATAAATGTGTACAGAGTACATGTACATGTTTTTTGTTCATTGACACAGCTTGGGGGGGGGGTTTCACTGTGAGGGGTGTACATGTACTGTGGTTGTCCTTTTGTACACTTAAAAATTGAGTAATTACTTGGATAACATGCGTTCAGTTTTGTTCTGTGTAATTTTCAGAATAGATGTCAGACTGAAAGTGCTTCTGTGGTTTGGAGAAATGCAGAACACGTGAGAGAAACTAGAACAAGGGAGATAAAAACATGTAGCTGGCTCAGTTTGTGAAAACAACTCTCATCACCAACATGGTTTCCAGTGACACAGACTCCGTCAACTCCTCCCTTGTCTCGCCTGTGCCCAGGCCTGATGGGGAGGGTCCTGACGTGGCCACCACTGTTGTCCAGGCTACGTTCCTGGGTCTCATCCTGCTCGCAGTGTGCTTCCTCAACTTCTTGGTGACCTTCACTATCTACAAGAAAGCCTCCTACCTGTTGACCTCCAGCAACCGTTTCATCCTCAGCCTGGCCCTGTCCAACTTCGTCGCCGGGGCGGTGGTGCTGCCCTTCAACTTGATCAGCTGTGTCTGGAGGGACTGGATCTTTGGGGTCATGTGGTGCAACCTGACGGGGTTCGTCACGGTGTCTATCACCACCGGCAGCTTGTTCACAGTTATGATCATCACTATAGACAGGTGAGTTGTTTTTCTGAACAGAGGTTGCTGAGGGCAAGGAAGATTTTCTTTAGGTATGAAAGTGTTCCTTAGTTCAATCATTTTCCCCAATCTTGATTTGTATCCGAGCTACTTGCAGTCAGTTCCAATATTTTAATTTAACTCAAAGCACACAAACCTACATCTTGTGTACATGTAATAGGTACATGTATCACATGCTTCAATCTTGCATCAAAACAGGAGCGACAAACAGGTTTTCTACTGTTTGAAGTGTGTTGAATCGTTTTAAAATGTTTTCAAAATCTGCCACATCAGACTTATTGAATGGCCTGAAATTACTGAAGATTGAAAACAAGTGAGTGCATTATAACACAAGTTTTAATACAAAATATTTTTATCTGTAACATGGTCAACAACCTCCCAGTGCAATGGAAATATGCATCCATTCCTTTTGCACCCCATGATCAGGGAAGTAAATACATATGTACATATGAAAACAGGGCATGCGCATTGATTAGGGAGGGGGTGAAGGAACTATTTTGGTCATTCATTGATTCCAAATCTTAATCCAGATTTGGGATTAATTTTTTTTTTTTGGGGGGGGGAAGTGGTAGTCGTGGTTGGGGCCCTTGGAGGGCTCCAAACCCTCTTGATCTGCTAGTTTAGCAGCATTTTTTTGTGAATACAATTGACTGTCCACATCTTTTCTCCTGTATCTGTCAGGTATTTTGCAATATCACAGCCGATGATGTATCCAGTCAAGTTAACAAGTACTCGGACGGTGGAGCTGATCATTCTTGCCTGGTTTCTTGCCGTGGCGTGCAGTCTTCCTCCTGTCTTCGGCTGGTCAGAGTACCAGTATAGTGTGTTCCGATCCAGTTGTCTCATCGACTGGAGTCAGCATCCGTCCTATGCAGTCTTCTTCACCGTCGCATGTGTGCTCATCCCATTTCTGGTTATCCTGGGCTGCTATTTGAAAATTTTACAAGTGGCCCATGTGACACACAGGCGGGTCAGCAACGGGAATGTTGTCATCACGGGAAATCTCAGGAACAGGCGGCGGTCTCGGCGGACGTCGTTGCTGGTCAACATACGCATGAGTTCGCCGCCCAAGGCGTTGCGGACCATCGCGATCACGGTGGGTGCCTTTTTGGTCATATGGGGGCCAGTGACTGCCGAACTGCTATTTGAGGCTTTCCACGGCCTCTCTGCAGTGCCCCCCTGGGTGCTGATGTCAGTGACGCTACTGTGGTATGCCAGCTTCATCATGTATCCCTGCGTGTATGCTGTTTGGAATCGTAGTATACGGGGTGAGCTCCTGTCGTGGTTCTGCACCCGGGGCCGTTGGTTGAATGACGAACAGCCCTTGCTGTTTGCGCCGAGGAAGGAATCACGTGCCGTCAGCATCAGCGGGAGTATAACAGACCTCAGCTACACGGCTACACTGCAGAGCAAGGCTCACATGCTTGGTGCCGCGAGTATTGCAACTGGTACACAAAACTCAAGTAATGACTCAGGTGAGTGTCATTTACCTTTAATAGCAATAACTGCAAACAAACACTGCTCCACTCCCCCCAACCACTCCACTCCAGCCCCTAAATAGGGAACAGTCTCATGAGCCCCAAGCTGGACCAAGAGAGGGCGCAATATTCCAAGCAGCGCAGGCTCCTTTGGGGGACACTGCATTACGCTGGTTCAGGAACAGCTGATAGGCGTGCGTCAGGGTCACATAACTACAGTACATGTACTGAGAATATGGCACACACTTTGTACTCTCATGCATATGTCGGTGATAATAAATATGGATAGCATCCACATGTGTATTATTGTAAAGCCCTATTTTTTTTCCTTTTTCTGGCTCTCGTACAAAACTTGCAATGTAGACACATTTAATTTAGTAATCTCATTCCAATACCCTGTACTGAAATCACCTTCCATTCATATACTTGTAACCGGATGGAGTGGAACATGTAACATGTTCGCACATGAACCTCTAACCTCTTAAGTCCTTACACACACTGTGTATTACCAATTGCCTGGCATTTCTTCAATTACTCTGTGGTCCTCCCTCAAAATGTAAGACTTCGGTACAATTGTGATTTTTTACCCACAAAATACAGGCTCACGGGGAATACAGACACTGCTACTTTGTTTTGAAAAAACCTCTTTCAGCCTTGTTATATTGAATTGCAGTTCAACTTTCACAGTACGTTTTTTGAGTGAATTGCGTAACCCACATAGGCCTGTACCCAGGGGCGTAAAACCTGGGTGATGGGAACAAATGAGCGGATTTTGAAGAATTTTCGGAGTTCTCTCCGACCAAAAGGTATTGAATAGCACAGAGTGGAGATAAATTTGTCAAACTACAAACATTCTGTTTTGATGTGAGATTGGTTCAACTTCAAGGGTGTAAGATGAGCAGCGCCCCCAGCTTCGTATGGCAGCAGCCCGTTTTTTTCAAATTTCCATGGCTGGGCAATTATTGACTTATGTTAGCCCCACAGAATTGTAATGTCTCAAGTCAATGACTTGACTTCAGTCCAAAGATTTGGTGACTTGACTCTAGTTCCAAACGGGAAATCGAGTCCGGACAGGTATATGACTTGACTCAAATTGAGTCACTGTGAGCACATGACTGGACTCCCTCATTGGGAGACCCGACTAGAGTGGAAGACAGTAAGACTCGAGTTCCAAAAATGAAAGCGAACTTCATTGCGGAAAAAATATTTGCAATGACTTATGGTCTATATTAATGTTGATGTCGGTGCTACATCAAGAAAGTAAGATGTGGTGGTGTGACTACATGTGGAAACTCGAGTTGAAAATTAAAAGTGCCACAAAAGCTTTTCACACTTACTTTTATAAATTGCTTTGTGTTCAACTATTGTTGACTCAAATCAACTCGAAATAATACTTTACTCGACAGGCTATTTTGCTAAATAAAGCGACTTGCACTACAAGGACTTGACCCACAAACTTTAGTGACTCATCACAACTCTGCACCCCCCCCCATCCCCAGTGCAAATTTACACCAATGCTTTTGAGAAATTTAAGATTGGAGTTGTACAATGTAGTCGTTTGCCAGCATGGTATCTGTAAACATTTTTTTTACACGTTGGCCTGTAGGCACCTCTTAAAAATTACACATTTTTTTGTGTTCAACATGTACATCAACTGTCATGCGTTCAAGCAACCTATACATATACAGTAAACGGGATTTTCCACTCAGAGCTCAAGAGATCGTTTGAAAAATCCTTCATTCTGGAACTTGAAAACTTGAAATCAGGAAAAGTCCGGTCAAAGACTTGTGTAGCTCGGTCGAATGTCCGACAATAACTTGTCTAGGCTAGGTAGAAAAGCGTAGCCTATTGCTTTTAGACTCTTAACCATGGCTCAGCGGTTGAACTTAATAAAGATGTGGTTAGGGTTAGGCTAGGTAACAATTTAATAAATCTGTGATCAAACGTTTCGGCCTAGTACAATAATATTAAATGTTGACAAAGCAACAGACAAGGAATCTCTCTTTTGTAAGTTGTGGTGGCTCTGAAAAGAGCCGGTTGGTTTTTGCCGAGGATTCGGCGCTTATTTGGCAGCCTTCGATGCGGTCTTCTTGGGCAGCAGAACGGCCTGGATGTTGGGCAGTACACCACCCTGGGCGATGGTGACACCGCTGAGAAGCTTGTTCAGCTCTTCGTCGTTGCGGATGGCCAGTTGCAAGTGACGAGGGTTGATTCTCGTCTTCTTGTTGTCACGGGCGGCATTGCCAGCCAACTCGAGGATCTCAGCGGCCAGGTACTCCATGACGGCGGCCAAGTAGACCGGGGCACCGGCACCCACACGCTCGGCGTAGTTGCCCTTGCGCAGGAAGCGGTGAACACGGCCCACGGGGAACTGCAGACCAGCCCTGGCAGATCGGCTCTTGGCCTTTGCGCGTTGCTTTCCTCCCTTTCCACGTCCAGACATGATGATGGATTTCGTGCGGTTTATTTTCAACAGAACGAATACCCGTTAGAGATCAGACTTCCCTATTTATACAGTTTGGAGGGATCCATGCAGCACCCAATCAGATTCCTCCTTTGCGAAACCCGCCTTCCCGCGCACTAGTGTCGTGCAGCAGGTGCTGTGTGCTTTGTCCGGCATGTGTGTACCGTGTATGGGGCCGTGTGCAAAGCGGCTTTCTGTCAGCCAATCAACGTACACCCCAATGATGTGACAATTTAAGCGGGAACTTCGAGGGCGCGATCGCTAGAATCCTGACCAGGATCCCTCGTTTACATATCGGCAGGTATATAACAGACCGATTTTTCGATATTCGCCATTCTGCAAATTTTGCAAACCAACCGAGATCATCATGCCTCCCAAGCCAAGTGGAAAGGGACAGAAGAAAGCCGGCAAGGCCAAGGGTGCTCCCCGCACCGACAAGAAGAAGAAGCGCAAGAGAAAGGAGAGCTATGGCATCTACATCTACAAGGTGATGAAGCAGGTGCACCCCGACACCGGCATCTCCAGCCGTGCCATGAGCATCATGAACAGCTTCGTCAACGACATCTTCGAGCGCATCGCCGCCGAGGCTTCTCGCTTGGCCCACTACAACAAGAAGTCCACCATCACCAGCCGCGAGGTGCAGACCGCTGTCCGCCTCCTCCTGCCCGGTGAGCTGGCCAAGCACGCCGTCAGCGAAGGCACCAAGGCTGTCACCAAGTACACCACCTCCAAATAAGCGGTGTAC
>NW_019091394.1:314792-391503 GCF_001949145.1 Acanthaster planci | reverse complement strand
AGTTTTTTCCATTACATGTATTTCTAATCCGATCGTAGGCACTACATTTATACTGGGTTTACCCAACGCTGGGTGGAGGCCGACTCCAAGTTAACCTCGTTTTTATTGTGAAATGAACGAAATTGGAATTTTCTTTTCATTATGAAGTAGGTTATAATTGTGGAAACCAGGTGTAGATACCCTGTGAAAGTTTCCCTTGACCAGCAAGGTGGATACAGAGAGTGGTTCTGTGTCAAACCATGGGGCTAGCTGTGGTTTTAATAGCTTCATGGTCAAACCATGCACAGAGCTAGGAACACAAGAAGCCCGCATAGAAAGGTTTTCTTAGCTTTTTAAACTTGGTATTCAAGGGAATCCACCGAGAACCACGAACACAATCAGACGTGAACTCAACCAAGAGGGGTGCACCCATTGTCAAAGTACGTGATTAATTCACAAAAGTGGGCTGTTTGACTCATGGAGATAACAATGAAGATAATACCCATTGTCCTGCCGAAGATGCAGCATAGGCCTACACGACATTTGCATACACAATCTACCAGTACATGTACTACAATACTCGGCTCGGTCTACTGTAGATCCTGCTATATACCGATGAGTGGTCTCGTTTGTCTGCACCCCACCAAGAATTCTAAGTTACTCTAGTGTGTACATGAAATTGCCAAACTACTTGTGCATTGTATGAAATCTGGTTTATGCATGCAGTCACGTGAAGTGTACAGTATGTTTGCTTCATATCTAGATGATTTGCGATGTTTCAATTTTTT
Organism: Acanthaster planci; assembly: GCF_001949145.1. The sequence goes on along the minus strand of NW_019091394.1, from coordinate 390,736 downwards.
TATTTGATTTTCAAATTTCATTACTCAGGAATCTAGATTGTGGGCTGAGTTCAGTGCATATGCCATGTGTGTGCATGTTCATGTAAGCATGCTGATACCCACTTGTGTAACGCATGAATAGGCTTGATGGCGAGTCGTTAGTCGCGTTCTTTCTGATATCATATCGGCCAGACGTGTGCCGAGAACAAACCAAACTAATTATCGCCTCGGCACCCAGTCTGGCACTTCCGTATTCGGTGCGGGGTCAATACAAAATACTTGAACTACGTAAAATCCTTACAGAATTTAAGTGAAAAATGTTAAGTTTCTGCGAAGAATCCCTCGCCGCGGCCACCCCACTCGCACAGATTGAGGGCGCTCTTGTAAGAATCTGCAAACGCCGCAGCATCGGGAGCAGTGAACTTATTCAAGCCCCATTAAAAACCATGTAAAGTCAACAAAGTTCAGGGCTCAATAACACGCCAGGCGATATTACTGAAGTTACTCTAATAAAAAAAATGAATTTTTTTTCTCGGCCCAAGTCTTTCCATTTCTTTCAATTTTTGGTGAGTTCGTAAATTACATTTTTAATTATCCACGAAAAACAAACTCACCCCTCGAAAAGTGATCCCTATTAGCTCACAGCCATTTTACAAAGCTTCCCTCTACTTTCTAGGGCACTGGGGACCGTTTTCCATCCATAGTTTCATAAAACCGCCCTGGATGGAAGTTCCCAAACCCGGGGGGCAGATCCTGGCCTATGTTTCCACTCATCTCTCAATTTTTTTGCTCAAACAATCTCTCTTTTTTTAACAGAAACTGTGGTGGTGGTGTTGGTGGTGGACTTCAATTTATATAGTGAGCTCAGCATGCATTTTCACTCAAGTTGTCCTTTCAAGGTCTGGGATTTCAGTGTTAAGCCTACGCTTTGTTAATGGCAAACTTTTTACTAATTTTTTTGGGGTGGTGAGGTTTTTGCAGTAAACAAACTTACGAGTCCATCTTGAGGGCTTGATTTTTGTCATTGAAGAGACTAGCTTGTTCTGAAGTACCCAATGACTGCGACATACAGCCCGTGTAAAATCATTGGAACCACAAAATGCTCAACAAGTTTTTTTGGGGGGGGGACCGTGATAAAATCTGACGTAGCTTTTGATTTTCTAAAATAAATATCTTCGTCATACCTGAAACGAATTTGGGACAATGATAGTCTAGCTAAACCTGAAACCGATCGCGAAAGAAGTNAACCAGGATTTCATCATAATAGGAATGGAAAAACAAATCATTTCAGAAAATTGGGATTCTCAGAAGTTAACTCTGTAACAGCTTCCTGTTATATTCATGGAACAATGCTCTTCAGAACTAGACTCGGTCGTAATTTGCATGATTTTACTGTTTCATGACGTCCCTCAGGAACTGTTCTTACATGCATCGAAGAGACGGATGATCAAGAGGTTGATGGAGGTGGGGAACTCATCCTGAGACCTCGCCCCAAGTCCTTGATCCACAAGAAGGCCATTCCAAGGGTGAATCAGCTTCAGACAATTGTGGACGTCCACACGCCCATGGGGTATGTCGGCGGGTCGGAGGACTCCTTGAAGTCTTCCGATAAGGAAGACGATCCAGATGAAGGTATTCTTGAGGATGCATGAATGTTTATCCGTCAGTCCCCTTGATCACACAGTTCCTAGGGAAATTTTGTCTGTTTGGCAACAGTACACGACCCTGACACATGGTTGAAATAATCTTCAGAAATTACAAATAGCCTTTGAAAGTATGAAGGACAAAAATCTTATTTTTAACATTTTCTTAAAACAGGTTACATGCATCCAAGAAATGCTGCTTGAAGTCTGAATACTGGTGCTCTTGTACATACATGATACAGTTACAATACATGTATATGCAAAGTATTTGTTATGCTTTGTTATATTTCGAAGTAGGTGAAGACGTGACAATAGTTTGTTTAGCCATTTTTTAAGGTTTTTTCATATTGTAGTGTGACATGTGATACACTCCTTTAATTTTTATGTACATATAAAGATAATTATTTAAATGATCCTCTTGTCTGGGATTGCCATATTTTGCTGGAAAAGCTTTATGTTTATGAATTGTCATGAATGCTCATTTCCTGTCAGCAAAATGTACTGATCCCAATAAGCCACTTGCGATTTAAATTTGAATAAAATCTGGTACGCTGGGTTATCTGATTGCACAGAAATGTGACAATTTGAATACCCCAGACTAAAGACACTGTTGCTGTACCTCGTGATTTGGGGCAAGCTTTTGCATAGCAACCACCATCTCTGGAACGGACTGGTTCCGTTGTGCCGTTCTTATCCATTGAGAACAATGTATTGTCGCAAGGCGTCTCTTATGTAACTAAGCAAAATCTTGCCCCGAGTCACAAGGTCTACATTGGTTTTAGTATGGAGAATTCAAGTTGTTAGGTTCACGTGAATTTGCAGAACTCGGTGTACCAGATTTTATTCAAATTTAACTAGCAAATGGCTTATTAACTAAGGACATTCAGATTTGAATAAGAGATATTTCAACTCGGAAGTATTATACATCATGTATGGGGAAAGTGATGCTGCTTAAAAATGCTCAGGAACGCTGTCTGTAGTACGCTAAGCCATTGTAATGTATATATGTACTAGAATTTGTCTTTAGTGTGGTGAACGCATGTAGTAACTCATGAAACATTAAAAAAAAAAGAACTAGAAGAAAACAAGGTCTCTAACTGAACTCTTATTACATAGGTTTTGTGCCAATAACCCTACAGGCTCTGGCAAGTCATTCGGTAAGAATGCATAACTGTTGGAAATACGAAGTTGTTCCAAAGTTATCTTTGTTATACATGTACATGTAGTAAGCTACAGCCGAACCTTGTTAATACAAGGTCTTTCAAACTTTAACAGGAACCTTTACAACAGGAACCTTGCATTATCAGGAATAATATACAGTGAAAAACAAATTAGTAAACAAAGGACTGTGACCTAAAACTGTCCTTATTAAAAGCAGAATATTGTATTAACAGTGCGCAACAAGGTTCGACTGTATTTCTACGAATCAGAAAGAACCAGTTGCATTTCATGCAACAAACTTTAACATCTTCAACTACAGTTTGCAGAGCACAGTGCAAACTGTGATCAAAACTTGAAGCAACATGTTAACAATAAACATGAAGTAAAAATACAAAGTAACAAGAAGTTAAAAAAACCTGTGAAATAGAACAGTTTTTACGTAGGAATGGGTTAGCAAGGCCACTCTCACATGTACTTGAGAGCAATACTCGATCTTCCATTCTGAAGTTCACGCTTTTCCCTTAATTTTTGTAATAGCGTGAGCTGCAGAGCAAACAGCTACTGTAACCTTGGCATGAACTGCATTACTTGCCTTCGATCACTAATGTGTTTTCTGTGAAGTGTCGGCTGGCACAGTACTCTGCACTTCGTTGATCAGGTACCGGTCACCATTTGTGGCTGTTAAAATCTGATGGAAATTATAAAAAAAAAAAAAAACTTGATTACAGTACCCTTTTCACTATGTGATGCAAAGCCAAGATATTACTCTCTATTCTGTGCTGTATTATTCACGCCAACCTTCCAAAATGAAACGTATAATGCTGCAGAAGAATTTTTGGGATTCTGCACATACCTGTCCTTTGGCTAGATTTAGTTTCTGACTCGTGGTTATGGAGAACTGGAATGAAACTGGCTTCTGTTTTGACTCACTTGACACTGGGATTGCCTTGTACGAGAAAAGTAAATGTCAAAGAGCAGGTTGACATTATCGCTGTAGGTCATGATCACTAAAGGATAATCTTAAGGAACTGTGCCCTCGATTCAGTCTCATGCAAAATGAATACAGGTTGCAATTTTGTGAAGAGTTTTTTAATGGCTGGCTCTCGGTTGCTTGGGCTGAACTTTGTGAATTAACATAGTATACCAACAGCATGAGACAATACAATCTTAAAATCACCCCAACCCTCACTGTGGATGAAATGCTGAGGTTGGAAGAGTGTACCTTGACAATCTTGGAAGCCACCACATTCTGCTGGGATTGCCGGATTTCTTTTGGCAGACTTATTGGATTCAGGCTTCCGGGTGAGCTCTGGTGGCTTGGGGTGATCGGTTGAAGAGGTGGCGGCTCTCTGCTGTGGCTGCCTGCCTGTGCGGGGACCAGGGTGGAATTAACGGCTGTGAATTGCTGCTGGCTAACAGCATGCGGCACAGCCAGAGCAACTGGGGATGGGGACACCCCGAAGCCACTCGGCAGGACTGTGACCGCGCCAGTAGAGCCCCCTCTTGAGGGTGACGTTTGGAGAATTGCGACGGATCCACCCAGTGGTATGGTCAGGAGACTAGGGCTCCCGCCAAACAAAGTGCCGGATGCTGCTGTCTCTTCCTTGACTCGAGCCGGTATCTGTGGCGAGCTGGTCAGCCTTTGGGTGGGTGTGATTGTGGAGGTTATACTTCTACCCAAGTTCCCCTGGGGGGTTTTGGAGGGTGTGCCAGAGACAGGGACAGAGGTGGATGAAGCAGGCAAGGAGTAGGCGGCATTACTGCTGGCCTCACCTGTCGAGCTGCTGAGAGTAGCTGACAGACGTGGGCTTCCTGCTGCTGTTGCGACCGATGGCTTGGCAAATACCTTCCCCGTGGATGTGGCGCAGGGATGGAGTGGGTCCTGGCCTACATTAGCACTCACCCCCAACATCAGGCTACTTGGAACTCGGTTGGAGAAGCTGGTGTTGATGTGTGGAGGCAACCGGTGAAGGTGTTTAGCCTTGACGTCAGGGAGGCATTTGGCAGAATCCAAGTCGCTGGTATCGGCTGACGTCAGGAAGTAGCTGGGAACTAATTGAGCAGTAAAAACACGCTGGAGGTAAGTCTCGTTGGAATCAGCGCAGGCCAGGATGACACAGTGACAGCAACATCGAGATTGCCAAAACCAACAAAAAAAAATTCCACATTCCACATTACTCTTTTTCAAAAGCTCAAAACAAAAATGCTGCATTGACATTATCCATTAATCTTAAGATGTCACTGGGTTTTGTCTCTATCACAAGTAAATTCAATACGGCCGTTTCACAATAGTGTGCCACAAAGAGTTTGCAACACGTTGGCCAATCACAATGCGCGAAATTTGTCGACCCAGTGCGCATTTGGAAAGGGTCGACAAATTTTGCACGTTATGATTGGCCAACGCATTGCAAACTCTTGGTGGCGCACTATTGTGAATCACCCGTATTGCTGGTATATTAGCCATTGCTAAGATATTCTTGACAGCAAAGGAAAAAGTTTGTGAAACATAACTGTCAAATTGGTAGAAAAACACATTTAAAACAAAGTTACTGAAGTGATGCAGTGAATCAGCATCAGACAACATGGTAGCTTTGACCTCAGCTCTGCAATTATCAACATGGTTATTAGTGTTAAAATTTGCACTTAACAACTTCTAAAAGTGTTAAATATGCATATGGATTTTGTCGGTGAATTGCATGAATGCACAATCATGAATGGTTAAAACAAATCTGTTGGTAACAAAGTTGCACTTTGTGAATAAATCGCTCCTTGAACAAATCGGGAGACATTTTTGTTTTTGTTACCGCCTTGAATCAGTCATACGCATCGAGTTTTGTGAGAAATTTAAGCGTATAACTGATACAATTTGAGGGGTTTCCGGCAGTGAGAGTTGTTAGATCGACAAACTATTTGAAACAAAAGCACATTCAGCATACCGTCTGTGTCATTATCAAACAACCTCTTCCACAGGGCTCTCTCCTGTTTCTGGTTCTGCTGCACATCCACCACGTACAAGAGGTACTCCTCATAGAGAAGATGCAACAGATGGAATGATCCTGCCATATAAAAGGTACAAGACTGATGTGAATTTTTTGTTGTTTCTGTGCTGGGAATGGGGTACAAAGGCAGAGACTGGAGACGAGATCTTTAATGTGTTCCGAGACCAGATTGTAAATAGGATTCACTCCCTATCCTCCATTTATATCCTTCACTTCCATAAAATGATGCTGTTGTGCACATTACGTGTCTGACAACTCACCAAAACTTGTTGCACTTCTCAGTGTCTGATCCCTGATGAGGAGATTGCAGACGTAGGACCACTGCAACAGGAAGTCTCGTTCAGCCTCCTCTGTCTTATCGAGGTCTCCTTCCCCTGTCTAGAAAACAAATTACGGAAGAAAGATTTACTTACAGAAGAGCAGCTTTGAGTTCAATTCATGTTAACAAACATGGACAAATTTGATTCAAGATTGCCTGGAAGGATTGGTTTAAGATTGTTTTGAAAGGTCGGTAACATAATGATCTGTTCAAGATCCAGCTTACACTTTTCAGGCACTTTCTGCGGACGGTGTCCAGCCATTTGATGTGTTCCTCGACACTTGCATGCTTCTCCAGAAGCCGAGAAAATTCTGCAAAGCCTGATGAGTAAAAATGACTGATGTGAGAAAATGTTTTCTTCTATTCTTGGGATTCATCTTTTTGAATTCTACCAAGGAACAATTTAGCCACCAACCTATTTTGAGATAGCTAAATATGGCAAGGGTTATGTTCATTTCTGCTGTATTTTTTTAATCAGGTTTTTAAAAAATCGTTCCAGTTCTTCCTGACTTACATTTCTTGACCGCTGCTTTTATGGCTGCTGAGCTGCCTGGGGCGGTCCACATGAGCTGGGCGCAAACGGTGTTCTGCTCGGTCCGTTTTCGCCAGTCGTGACTCATTTGGGTGACGGTCACTCTTGTCTTCAGAACAGCTCGAGTGGCCTGGCACAGATGGTCATTTCACATTTCTGTACTGAACTGTCTGTTAGTAGTTCACTTTTACTGACTTATTAGACCAAACACTTTGACAACGTTGCCAACAAACAGCTCTAATAAACTTGGTCAACCGGAGATCAATTTCAAAAGTGAAGAAAGAAATTTTAATTGAGGACTTCGATAAACTCTTCTCTTAATTCCTTACCTGGGCTAAGTGAGACAGTGAAGTCTTTCTCTTCAGAAGCTGACAAAATCGCTTCACAGCTGAAATTATGATGAACATAACATTTAGATATATATTTTTCTAGTGCCGACATGCTTTTTGAAGATCATTGCCATGTTAAGCGATCAAGAAAGATCGTATTCATCTCATCGATTGATCACCCATATCTGATAATAAGCTTTCTACTAAATTCTTTCCTAGGTTATTCAGTAGATTGACATGTACAATTAAAAACACCAAAATATATTTCATCCTTGTTAATGCATTCATCTGCTCATCCAAGCGTTCCTATACAATTTGTAACCCACTTTGGACTTGCTTGAGATGGAAATACTCCGTCAGAGTGGGAAGAGATTCCTCAATGATTTTCTGGAATCCACAGGAGAAATGGCGGATAGCATGGAGCAGGCTGTATAAAGGACAAAAGTACAAAGCGCACTAGGTCATATGCATGAGCATGGGGGGTTCAGAGATTTTAAACTGTACGAGGCATCAATTGGTACATTCGTGACACTGTTAACGCAATAGTTTCTTCAGAGCATCAACTCTTAGAAACTTTGAGAACACACACCCATCCCCCCCTTGAATGATGGCTTCTTCAGTGTAAGCTCCACCTCCCCCACACAGACTTTCTGTTTAATACCTTGGGGGTAGCTGCTGCACTGTGCCAGGGATGAGGATGTTGACCAATGTCTGGTACAGGATATTGTCGCACAGACCAATCAGATCAGCCAGTTTGTTTGATGATGAGAGCACCTGTTTTGTTTCATCGGGGAGACTCCGCCAATATTGATGCACGGTCACTGGTACCTGATTTCATAAAAATGTCCCCGAAAGCCCTTTGTTTTTAAATTCTGTACTTGAAATGAGTCCATGCATTTTGAAAGTCCTAACTAACGAACTGTCAGAATGGGCTGTGCCGAATATACGAATATTGGATTGATTAACAAATATTCGAATATTATTTTCCAAATTTGAATACATGTATTTGAATGCAAAATGCATAAAAAGGAAGGGAAAATTTTCTTTTGTTTTAAATGAGAAAAATTGCACCATGGAGGCTTGTTTCAAGCAGATTCAACTGAAAAATGACAGAATTCTTACGATCCAAAAAGTAAATTATTCATTAAACAATTTAAAAGGAACAGAAATTTACAACAGGTCAACAAGTGTTGTGCATCTCTTAAATCGTGCTAAATTGTGGCTGGAGAAACTCCTAGATGTGAGAAGCTATTTTATTGATTATATTGTTGAATTGTGCTACGTTATTGCAACTGATTGTGTATATGGTTTGTTCATCAACAATCTGCCGGTCGGTACAGTCAAATATTGGGTTATTCAATCAAATTGAAGGTTGAATATTCGAATAGTGAATTATTGGAATTGACTCAGCCCTATTGTCAGAAAAATTGTAAAGAATGGCTGGACTTCAGCATTAAAAATAAACACTGGTGTCTACGATGAAGAGTTGGTCGCTTTCTTTGCGGTTTTGTTTGTAAGTCCTCGTATTTGGTCAGTGAAAATGTTGTTATAGATTACCTCTTCCAGTTTTCCTTGCAGGACGTATTCAATGACCTGCTGGCAGTGGCACCTGTACTGGGCTATCACTCCATCAACCTGGCAAAGAACAATGTGACAAGTTTACTGGAACACACCAGGGGTTATCCTAGCCTAGTTGAAGTCTACTCCTAGTCTGTTCTCACAGATTTTATTGTAATAATGTGCAACCTATGTTGTTCTTGAATTGGCCACCTGATCACCTGATCGACTGATCGTCCTCTCTGGGCATACCAACGGTACACCCAAATGTGTGGATTTGTAGGCAGGAAAAGGGTTGCAATTCCATGATTTTGTGGGAGCCTGAAAGTTGAGTCATGCTATCAATTTGTGGTTCGGCGCGTGACATTTTTCCATCCCTTTTTTACCTGACTCATGTACTTTGTACTGAAAACATGTACATGTACTGAAATTGATTTCAAACTATTTTTATTTATTTGGCAGGTAATTTGCAGTACTTATTCAATCCTGGAAATTAAACAATAAGTTCTAAACATTAACAAATCATAGGCAAAATGCGATAGGGACAGGAAAGAAACTGGACCCCACATTTATCGGATGACCCATTAGCATGCAGACTTAACAGTGCCTTGAAGAAGAATTCACAAATCTCATGCAGGTCATACCTGATCAAATTCCAAATCTCCCCAGGGCTGTGTCTGCGCAGCCGTCGGAAATTCAGGCAGCAGTGTCAGCATGGAAGTCATTGGTGACGGCAGGTTGTCAGTTTGTGACTGAAGCTTGAAAAGATGAAATTGTTTCAAATTATTCTGTCCGTTAAACCACCAGTGAGTTCAAAGAGTTGATAAGTAGGCCCAGTGCCCCTTAACCAATTGGAGTTTTTATTGCACAAGCTGTTAGGCCATCATTACTGTAGGGATCTAAGGCCTCTACATATAAATTATTGTTTGGCCCACTCATGAAGTGAGTTTGCCAGAAACTGAGAATTATTTACCAGCTACATGCTAAAAAATTAATGCTGACCTGTAATGATTACAGGAAATGAATTGCCAGACACCAGTTGAAACCAATTAAAACACAGTGAGAGGATATACTAACACCAGGTATATGACTTCTGGAAAGTTGGAGGACATAGTGACTAGAGCAACACCAATGTGACTGCTAAGTGCATGGGGTCTTAGGGCCTGCTTAGTGTTGGATTCTAGATGCTCTCTGGTGCAATTTGAGGTAACTTCTGACCACTTTGGATGGCATTTTCACATTTGGAGGCGTTTCACTAGCTATTTATGAGTTGTAGAATCAAATTTAAGCCTACACTTTTTATTCAGCAACATGAAAAAGTGTGTAAGGGGGCCAAACAATGTAATACCCCCTCCCCCAACTTAAAGGAAAAGAGTGAAAACGTACCAGTGAGGATTCCCACTGGGCCTTGGATGACAGGAGGGGAATACCAGGGGTTCTGTAAAACGCAGGTGTCGTGATGCGCTGGGAGTCCAAGAAAACTCCAAAGTACGGCGAGGACTCCTTGACACGGATGCCGTGGTAGTGGTACTTTGACTGTCCGCGAGTGCCCAGACGGCGAGTGCGCAGTTCCGGAAACACCTGTCGAATAACCTGGACAATGGTTGAAACAGTGAGCAATGATTATTATTCAAACCGAGAAAGTTTCTAATGAACAGTAGGTGTTTTTTCGTTCACGTCCGGCAAAAGAGGCACTTCTGCAGGATGCATGGTAAACTCAACATTGATATTTAGTGTGGGCATTGGATCATTGGAATCTACCTTTCCAAAGCTAGCTGCGTTTATGGGGTGGAACTGGTGTTTCTGGCAGTAGTCAGAGTAATGTTTGTAGATCAAACAACGAGGTAGGGAAACCCCTTCAACTGACTCGTAGTGCTGAGAAAGCCTGAAATGAAGCACAGACCAAGAAGTCAGAGCAAAGATTTGCATGTCCAGTTAGCATCAAAATCAGTTTATCATTCCTGAGCGTTTTCATTTTCTTTTAATTTAGCAAGTCCACAGGTGCATATTTGAAGTTTCATGAGTGATGGTAACTCATAACCTTCTCCAAGTCTTCAGAAAAAAGAAAAGTTTTAGAAAGTTTTCTCTCTAAAAGTCAAAGGGGGTTCCAGAGAAAGAACAGAAAGCTTACCAGTGGAGAGTGAGAATCGTTTGCAACCTGTGGGTTGTATCTTGCGATTCCAGGTCAACGACTATGTAGTCTTTCTGGTGAGGGGCTGAATCTTTTTTGGCTGGTGAGACTTAAGATGAATTAACAAAACAACAAGTTAGAAGTTATGTTCTTGCTGCTGCACTTGTTTGTGCAACAAGTGCCTTCTTTTCTGTCTTTGTTCGATTTGCAAAGAGTGAAGAAGTTCATCGTTACTAGGTGAGAAATGGAAGCCCTGCCTTTTGAAATGAAAGAGATGCAACCATTTCTACTTCTAGTTACACCATTAAACCTCAATGCACAGACCAGATGGATTCCCTTGCTGCACTTCATAATCCGGTTAAATGTAATGTAACCATGACGTCTAACGCTGATGTCATGGGCTAAATTAAGCCTTTTGGCCTCCGAAGTTATAGATTTACATCCACCGCCTGCATGTCCCAATGCCACCACCCCCAAGAAATTATTTACAAAGATTTCATTATTTCCACAAAAAAGACACAAATCACAAAAATCAGATTTCCAAATCTTCTAGCAGCTGTATAAAGCACCATATTTATGCATTTCATCAACAGGCCTACTTAGGCCTAGCACAGTTAAGATGGCTTTTGTATGTCCAGATGTCTGCTCAAGCTATGGCTGACCCACGCGTGTTGGATGGGCTTGCACAAGTTGTACGTTTTACTGAGTGTGTGGGTCTTGTCTTGTGACAATTCCTATTTGACCAAATCCATAAACTTATGAAAGGTCTACGATACATGTAGGCTTAGGCCTAGCTCATTCATCAGCAAGGCTTTTGGTTTTAGTTCGGCTTGAAACATGACTGTCTGTACTTGGCAGAGCTGTAGACTTGAGTCACTTGACTTGAATTCGAGTCAGACTCGAGTCGCTATTTTTGTGACTCGTTACTTGACTTGTAACAATCAGTTGTTGACTTGTGACTTGACCTACATTTGCAAAAATTGACTTGTGACTTGACTTGGACTTGCAAAAGTTGACTTGTTACCTCCTCTGGTACTTGGAGGTTGAAATAACAAATGATTTATGAAAAAATGCATCATGTGTTTTTGAAATTGTTAGGATGCAAATCTACAACTTCTATTCGCATAGCCTTTCTGTTAGTTAACCATTTTGGAAAGCTAAACCTATATCATCAGTGATCATACAAGACCTAGCCTAGGCCTAACTTTAGTTCAGCGTCCCCTTCGAATTTAGTGAGGCATCGTGATAACGCCGAGCCGGGAGGTCTACCTTGCTTGCTGGTAGTAGGATTGGTGACATTCGATGGTAGTCCCGGATCCATGGAAATTTCAGCATCACCCATCAGTTTTCTCGGCAGGCCATATTTCTTCCCTAACCTCCTTACTGCGTGCAATTGTCAGATGCTTGCAGAACTACCGACTGACTTTGTCTTCCCCCTCTGGTACAGTGAAAGCTCGGTTTACATGATTTACCACGCTGCACAAGAAAAACGATCCTATACTGACAAAAGCCGTCTAATTTTGAGATGTGCAAAAGGAACAGTTTTACAATGTTTTTTTCCACTACTGCTCGACAACGCCACAACGCCGTTTCTTCAAACTTTCGACGCAGAATGAACGTGCAGATTGGTTGATTCCATTTGTATCGTACTGCGCATTATGCATGAACATGATGAACCCCAGGACGAACTACTTGTTTTTATTTCCAAAACTATTTTCTAAGCTATGATGTGATTGGTCAAGAACTTTTGCCGTATTGGTCAGATTATGCTATTGGTTAAAAGTTGCTCAGACGTTAAAGGATGAGAGGTCAATCAATCGAACCCTACCGCACCAGCAGCGTCCGCCCATTCTTGTGTTCTTGGGCCACGCTGGTGACCAAGTTTTATCCTTATTCTAGTTCAAAAGTTACCAATTACTAACAATACGGGCATTTCACAATAGTGCGCCTCCAAGATATTGCAACGGGTTGGCCAATCACAATGCGCGAAATTTGTCGACCCAATGCGCGTTTGGAAACTCTTGGAGGCGCACTATTGTGAATCGCCCGTATTATCTTATCAAAATATTACAGTGTCATAAAAGGCTCTTTCTTTTAAAAAGGAAAAGATGTGAACATCAACTTAGAAAAACCTCAGGCCCTCGGGCGTGATCGTGTTTTATTCCTGTAATTCTGAAGTTTACAGATTGCAGTGTACAAACTGTAATACATGTAACTCGTTCGTAATTTTAATTTTTTTCCACCAAAGAACTGGGTATTACATTATTAATTCTGTTTACAAAATCTCACAATTAGGCATCCTACCCCATATAAACCTATCCTACGTTATCCAACTTTCGTTGCTAAATGTTGAGTCGCATAGCTTTAATACTCCCTTGATTGTTATTATGGTACAATTTTTTAAACGAACAAACTTTGTCACATGAGATAGGTCATCTTTATATAAGTCTGAATCAGGGCAAGTGTATTTTGAGGAGGGCGTGTCCTATAATAATCGCCGCAAGATAAGAGGGGTTGCTGGGTTAAGCTCGGCTTGAGATGTTTGGTAATGCACATTCATCCGCCTGGGGGTTGTCTGCGCACAGAATATGGAGAACATCACTGGGGAAAAATGAAAATAAGCATAGTTCCAACAATATAGTTCAATAAGGAAACATTTTCTCTCGACACCATGGTTTCTCTCGTGAACTTTTGATTAAAGCGAAAAGTGAACGTTGTATTTTCTTGTGGTGATATTCATTGTATAGCTTGTTTAATGTTGGAAAGGAGATTTTTATATGGAGCCTAGGGAGTATATTTTGAGTAGGGCGTGTCCTATAAGAATCACCGCAAGATAAGAGGGGTTGCTGGGGTAAGCTCGGCTTGAGATGTTTGGTAATGCACATTCATCCGCCTGGGGGTTGTCTGCGCACAGAATATGGAGAACATCACTGGGGAAAAAAATGACAATACATATAGTTCCAACGATATACTTTTGATTAAAGTGAACAGTGAACGTTGTCTTTTGTTGTGGTGATATTCATTTTATAGCTTGATAAATGTTGGGAGGTTTTGCAGTTTTTTTAAACGGGCCTAAACTTACTTTGGCTGATCCACACACCGGTAGTTAATATCTTTTTGCATAATCATGGCTTTCAGCGTCTGTATTGATTGAGATTCACAAGTGTCACTGAAAAAAAAAGAAAATTACAACTATTTGTTGAGAATCAAACGGCAACCCTTAGGAATGATGAATAATGACATTTATCCGAGAGGCTTCCCAAATTCCGAACAAATCTTAAATTCTCTTTACCCTTGCTCCTCGCTGATGAAGGTTACAAGGTAAATATCCATCCTGGTAATTTCCGAGGGATTCATGTTCGCCAGCTCGAACTCTGCAAAGTAACTTGGGAGATACACAATCACGTAAGATATCGGGATTTATCACTCTTGAATTTAATAATAGGATGCAGTCATTTATTTTGTATACAAAACATAATTGCCATTGTTTGGATTTTTTTCATACCTGTTCTCTCTTTGAAATGCCCCTCCTGTTGGTTGACTGTTGATTATGAATTTTACATTCCCCCGGCCGTTACTTCCAAACTGTAACAGAAAAAAATGTTCACGGTCTTCATTATCAAGGATAATTACAATACAATTACACGTACAAGTCCGCCGTTGCATGTAGCTGATGTTTGGCATGCACATGGGTTTATCCACTTCTAACATAGGGCGAGGGTTCCCGTTGTTTTTTTCGGGCTCCGAATGACATAATTTACATTCATTAGGCCTATTCGCACCTTGGCATGAACAGCAAAGAACAAATTTAAGCTTGTTATATTTGAGCTCTGAAGACAAATCACACTGCGTTCGATTTGGATGCTTCTATATTTATTCGAACAGATAAAATCAGAAAAAAACATGTTTTACTTTGAGGTGCTCTTTATGTTCAAACTTACGTATTTGGAGGCGGCACCCCAGAAACCGTCCATGGCGCCGACGGCAAAGCCGCACTCGTTTGCTCCGGGACAGACCTCGTAATTTATACCAGGGTCCTCCGTTTGACCGCAGAAGACCAGCCCGTTCATGATGAAGCCGACCAGCATGAACTCTAGTGTGCTGGCTCGCCTGGCCTCGTCTGCGTAGGATCTCGTCACGGCATACACGTCCCAGTCATCCCAATAGACAGCCTAGGGTAGATGGCCATAAGAGGAGATATTTAAGTTTAATAAAACGTATATAGGGGCCAATATTTGACAGCCGTGGTCTTTTCTCAGACAAAAGCAGGTTTTTAACCAACGGTTGGCGAAAATCGTTCTAGAGGAGTTCAGTTCAGTAGGCCTATTGCCGTTCCACAGGCATATCTACTGGCGTAAAGGGTGTAGAATGGGCATACTTTCAAAAACACACCGATATTTAAGTATTGAAGAGACAATGGAAAAGAAAGTGTACCCTGTCGACGGGAATCTCAACAGTCGCCTGCTTGATCAACTCGGAGAAACTCTCCACGGTGACATTACATGGATCACGATACACGAAAGCATTGTAGAATAACTCCCACAGCAAAGTGCAGTTTTTCGTGCTAGAATGAAAACAAGAAGTGAAACCCTTCCAAGCGTAAATTGGAAATGAGATGTCATAAATCCTTCACTATCCCAGTTTTTAACCATGGAAATCTACCAAGATAATGGATTTACCAGTAGGCATTTTGTTGTTTACACATTTCAGTGTGATTGTGGAGTAAAATGTGCTTACCTCAACTGAGTAACGTTCACATGTGGGTTAACTCTCCCGGTAAGATACTCGGCACATCTCCCTTTGAACATGGTCTCGAGGTCTCGGTCCGTCCCTGGCCCGGTGAACTCGGCACGCCCGCCGCTTTTCACGGTCATTGCAAGGAGCACCGTCACGGCCAGCGCTACGCCCTTTCCCGTTGCATCGGCCAGGCTCAGTCTCTTGGCACTCGTCATCTCAGAGGACAAGCTTTGATACACTAGCTTTAACAGGATTTTTTGGGTGGGAACTCGGCCTAATGTCGGGAAGACAGCATTCGTTTGGTTGATGCGACAGGGCCTACACTATGCTCGAGTGAGGCGAAACCTATGTTGAAAATGAAGGTCATAATGTTGAATGGCATAGTTTGAGGCGATCATTACGGAATATGTATAACGAGTTGCAGATGGTAATATAATTGGAGAAATTCTGTGTAAAACCACCTTTGGGATCTCGAAGTCAGAACTGTTTACATAGTAAAGGTCAAGTTCGACAACTTATCACGAGTAAACTGAAATTGATAATACACAGTTCGTTCACTCACTGTTTCAAGTTAAGAGTTGAAAATAAATTAAACGGTTTGGCAGCTAGTTTGGTATTAAATTCTAAGTAATGACATACACACTTCAGGAAAGACACTGTATTCGTGTGGTGTCATTGAGATTCCAAGATCCTAAAATATCGAGTGCAACAAGACCAGCCTACCTTTCTGGGATGATGTCCGACAGAAGTTAAGCACTCGGTCTGTGACAGTGACGGTGCAGAAAAATGGAGCTTAGCGCCTTCAGCCCGAACACTGTGTATAAAGTATGCACGATTTTCTAGCGTCAGACGCGTGTCAGGGGTATTTTATCGGAGCTCCGGCCCCCGAAATAACTCATTCAGTGCATTGGTCGGCTGCCCTTGGCGTACACTTTGAGGTCTCCCGCGACAATGCAGGAAGGCAATTGGATTTAAGTTGTTTGTTCACCCCATAACTCCATAAAATCGTGGCACAAACGGTAAAGGCATGGCTAGCACGCACAGTCATTTTCATAATGTAAACTGATATAAGTCAGACCACTCGCAGAGAAAGAAAAGTTCATGCACTGCGCTTTTATTGCCAGATTTTTTTTTCATTATACAAAGAACCTTTAAAATATATAAATTTAATGGGAATCATCATATCTGCTTGGTACTGATAACACCTTTTACCCTTGCATCAGCAGTGTGATAATTATGATAACTGGTGGGAACTAATCAGGTGTGAGATATTGAAAAGTATGGTTTAACCATTCAGTCTGGTTGACGTTTGTGAGACTTACCACTTTTTCAATTCACTTACATTTTTTTTCGATAGTAAGCGTAACCAATTAATTTGACCGGTTGGGTTCAAGCCGAAACCACCTATATAATACTTAACAACACCGTAGTGCTGGTGATAACAGGTCAAGCGTGCGTCAGTCATACGAGTAACAATAATTGATTACCGCCACCAAGCATATATATCAACGTCATTTTTACCTGTTGCAGCGCAAGGGCCTGTAGTATGTGTTCTGGGCAAAAGCGCAAGACATCGAGGTAAACAGTGCATTGTAAAAACTTTTTAAAAATTTCATTGTTACTTCAAGCCGTGAGGACCAAGAATGTAAATCATTTGTCATTAAAATAATGACAAATAGGAGCTTTGAATCACGCACATAAAATAATTGTACCCTACCTGACTCCGTGGGTTTTGCCCAGAATATTCCTCTGGGGTTTTCCTCCCACCTCTAAAACTGTAACTGCTTCTCATTGTCTCCTCTCTACAGGTTTCTTCAGGCTTGCGAGCTACAATGCCTGGGGAGCTTTTGAGGAATCCGTGGTGTCATTACCAGAAATAAATATGAAGAAAAAGAAGAAAAAATATGCATTGCGTTTAAGTTTGCAGCGGCTTGCCCACACTTTTCTCTAAAGCTCTTTGAGAAATGCTTTTTATTTCCTCAGTGACGAACATGTAGTTGCTCTACATTTCTGTGAGTTTTTCCATCAAAAGTAGTACGTTTATAAGTCCATTTGATTCATCTCGACAGTTACTGTCATTCGTGAGGATTTATGTGCTTCAGGACATCATTTGTTGTTCAAGGATTTGATTGAGGCATGTATTTCTCGATAGTCACACATCCATGTTCACACAGTGGGTGTGGCATTGTCCCAACCACGCCCCACACATCGAGTGCCGGATCGTAGCACTGTACATAGGCTACGTTGATACTTGCATCGAGCTTACTCCCCCCGGCCACGAAAATCTTGTCGCCCATCACTGTTGCCCCGTAGGAGTATAAGTATTTCCCGTCTGGCATCTTGCAGCCTCCCTTCACTCGCTCGCACGTGGCTGGGTTGAAAATGACGATGTAGTTATCATACCCACGGTACACCAGGAAGTAGATGTAATCGTCCAGCACCACGGCAGTCTCTATGGCGTCACCTTGGGCACGTTGGAAGCTGTACATGGGCGTCCAGGAGTTGTCGTGTGGGTCATAGCAATGTACAATGTCTGGATCACGGTAGAAGTACCCATTTACGTAGAGCTTCCCCCCGTGGGATGTAGCCACTGGCTTCTCTAGGTAGCTCCCTTTGACACGTGTCACACAGGCCCAGATATTAGATGCCGGATCGTACCGCTCAATGTCGTTGAACTTCTTAGCCCAGCCCATCTTCCCGCCGACCACATAGATCTTACCGTCCACTACGGCCACACCGTGGCCGTGCCGAGGCTGGTTCATGCCGGCAACTTTGCTCCAGGTGTCGGTGATAGAGTCGTAACGCCAGACGTCGGCTAGCGTCTCTGACATGCTGTTGCCGTGGTCAGCCTGGCCGCCGATCACGTATATGTCGTTTTCCACGGCTACGGTGGCGAAGCGCTGATTACGCCCTGGGAACGGGGCGAGGCTGTGCCAAGACTCATCACGTGGGTTGAAGCACCAGACATCGCGGACCCATCGCTGGCTGTCGTCGTAACCACCCACAATAACAATGACCTGCAGACCAAGAAAGGAAGAGAAAAGAGTTGGGTTTGAGACAGACTTGACTGTCTGATCGGTAAGATGGCTGCGTGCTCACGAAACAAATCACAACAGTACCAGGATAAGCTTTAGAAGACCCGCCAACACACCTGTAGTTCATGTTTAGCAGGGGTGGAGGGGAGCAAAATGTCCCATGGTGACTGGCAGCAACAGACCCCCCAAAAAGAATGGATGCCATGCTTTAAAAGGACAATCTGCATCTGAAATTCATCTACAATTCCTACCTGGGTCGTCATGGAAAAGCGCAGTTTCAAGTTGGGATCGTCGATGTGCTGCCCTCTGCCCGAAAGTTCCCTCAGCCTCTTGGCGGTGCGGACGAGCTCTTGACAATCTTGGCACTCAAGAACCAGTGGCTCTGTTTCCACGAAATTTCTGAAATAATCCGGGTCAACAAGAGGCAGACGGACGTTTGCCAAGACGCGCGGTAGTTGGAAGCGTCTCAACTCGGGATCCGCTCTTGCCCATCTCACCACCGCCTCGAAGACGGTCTCCTCTGTCTTGACGTTCAGCCTGTCGTCTACGATGTACGCCGCCAAAATATCTGCTGGCAACTCCAGAAACTCCTCACAGGACACAACCTCCTTGAAGTTTGCCAGGGCGTGGACCATGGCGTCTTCGTACAGCTGTGAGCAGGTGTAGAGTTTGGCAAAGCCCAAGATACCAAGGCAGTTCTCCGTCACCATGTTCTCCTTGAGGAACTGACTGCACGCGCTCACCGCTGGCGTGAGCTGGAGGAAGCAAGCCGTCTCCAGCATCACTTGGGCTGTGTCCTCGTTAATCCGGAGTTTACAAGTGTAGAGGAAATCCAGAAGGCAAGAAAATATGCTTGCCTTTATGTCGCTCAGGGTCACCTTTTTCTCGCGAAATTCACGCATGCCTGAGGTAAACATGGCACGGAAGTATGGACTGAGCGCAACCAAAACAGCTCGGTGACAAGGGAAGTCCTTCCCCTCTACGTTCAAAACCAGATCTGTAAATTCGACCTTCTTGTGCCTTTGTTCATTCAGATTGTGCAGGATTGCGAGTGGGTAATTGTAATCGTGAAAGCAGGTCTCCTGGCCGGCCGAAAAAGTGGACGACTGACAAGACTGGGTCTCATCCTCTGTGGATAGACCGGAGGACGTGATGGCACTGGTCGACGACGTCTCACTCTCTGTCTCAATTGAAAACTGACCCACAAGAAATTCGCTGCAGGCGAACTCTACCGACTTGCCCAGGAAGGGTGTCTTGTTGAAACAGAGTTGCAACAACTCCTGGGCGTTCTGATTGGTAATCTGCATTTTGGACGTGTAGGTGAAGTCTATGATGAGCTGCAGGATCTCTGGCTTCATTTTTGGCACATTGAGGGTCCGATTCCTCCCCATGCTTGCGAGTGCGTCTCCGTAGTTTTCCAGCAGACTCTTCTCCATGAGGGGACTCCCCGCGCAGACCACGGCCAGGTGGCACGGTAAGGCTGGTCCGGAGATCTTGTGGCCCGCCCTGAGTCTAACATCCGTCATGTCTCCAGCATCCCGCATGGCACTGAGCACAGCAAGAAGATCAGCAGCCAGGTGTGGATGGTGAATTCCGGTGTTCACGTCGTCATCACTCCCGCCGTTACCTCCGGCTTGATCTACTTCCGGCTCATCCGCTCCGGGTACATCGTCCGCAGCCCCAGGATCACTCTCAGCCTCGATGCCAGAGACAAGAATACTCGGGACGCTACTATCGTAACGTGGCCGGGAGCTCCAGAAGGAACTTGAACTAGACCTTCCATCCATGTAGTCAGAGTGGCCGTCCCCTTGAAGAAACTGACTGTCTTCATTACGCCGCTTAGGGGGCCTGTTTACCTTAACATGATCCTGGGAGATCTTCTCACA
The DNA here is from genome assembly GCF_001949145.1 of Acanthaster planci. The sequence continues at coordinate 370,428 of NW_019091394.1, read as the reverse complement.
CAAATCCACATTAGCTGTTGCCATATCGATCAGATCTTTAACAGTATCTGAGTCACGAAGTATGATTCCAACGTTGCACACTGATGGGTCACATGATAGCCTGCAAAGTGAGCATTACAAAACAAGTTGTTAAATAGAGGAACATGTCTCCTCAAATACCCCTTTTTTGATAATGCTTTTACGACACATTCGTTTTAGTAATATGCATATATATCATGAACATTTTGTGAAGCACGAGAGAAGTTTGTTCTCCTTTAAAATTTAGTCGTCCGATTGTGAATTATATATAGATTATCCGTGTCGATTGTAATCACAGCCCTGAGTAATCAAGGGTCAAGGTGCCCGTGGATCAAAATGTAAGGGATCAGTTATGTGTTGTATTGGCTCCAAATCCAATATCATGTCACTGTGATCCTGATTAGAATACGAGTTGGCGGTCACGGCTCGATCGTCCTCGGACTGTTTCTCATCCACGGCCTACGTGCTTGCATCCGCATTCCACAGACGAATTCCAATGACGCAGCAGGCACATGATGCTGATTATATACCATACCACAGAGGACACGACTCGCATCACACATCATCGCTAGCATTTCCAACAGGCACACAATATTTAAGATGGCATCCTGAAGCTATGCTAGTTCCCCCGTCATTTCGCTGAGAAAACAAGACTGCCCAAGCATGATCTAACCTAAGTTGAGAATCGACTCTTGCAACTTTCCTCGAGTCCCATATAGTGCCATATAATTTTCAAGTGAGTTATCTTTCCGTTAAAAATCCTTCGACATTGATGGTGTTAGTTTCGTAGCGTGTTTTCTGATCTGTGGCACAACAGGAGTGGTAGGTCTATGTAGTGAAAATGTACTGGACGGAAGCTGAGGAAAACTGCAGGCTTATAGCTACTAAGCATAATAAATTAGGTTGTATGTCGCTCTCCACTGTATAAACTGTGTCAGTTAAGAGTACCTTGTACAATTCACGACCACCTTTGGCGAACTGTTTCTTTTACTGAATATTTACTAATAAACACGAGCACAAACATCCAGCAGAAAATGTGATTCAAGGCCAGTGGTAACAGAGCATAAACATGACCCGTTCTTTATGGCACGCAGTTATGACGTCACTGTACTACCTTCGGATGTCAGTGTGCATAAAATAATCAGATGCAAGTAAATCGTACATACCTTGACTATGTCCATCTACCTCTCACTAAATCAGCCAAGTAAAATCCAACGATATCCGCTGTAAAATCTGTAAAGTTTCTGTGGCTGCTCGTTACTAAAGTTCAACAAGCTGGAAAGGACCAAAGCCTCACAAAGACCAGTCTTGGCAATGTCTGATTAAGTCCTATTCTGTCTGCCGATGAGCTAAATGAAACTAATCTGGGAAATTAGCAGCTTGGTTGTAGCATCGTTCTCTCACAGCATCTTAAAATTTAGAACACTATAATCCAGTGACGACTTGGGAAACATCCCTCTGTCCAACTTGATATCAACACCACACTTTTCCCACGGTCGAGAGATCCACGGGGTCTTCGAAAGGCCACCCCTTCTCAATAATGCACTGTGTGGCCACACTCCAGTGATAGCGGATAAGGATTGTGCGCAGTGAAGGTGGCGCATCGCGGCCATATGATGAAGACGTGATGCAATGGAAAGTTGAGAAACGCCGCATCATCGAAGCTGGGAGGCAGCCAAGAGAGTGGCAAAGAAACATCTCAAAAGCGTAACAGTAATCTGGGGTCACTTGCAGAGTTCAGTTTATACGTGTCAGCCTGCCAGCAGGATACTTGACGCCGGATGAATGCCAGCCTGAGTACATGAAGTACATCATAATTTGAAAACTGAAAGAAAGTATACAAGGCCACAACCTAATGCAAGGGCGCATAACGACATCGATCGTGATATTCATATATTGCTTATAAATTTGACATATTTTTCAAATTTTTATTTTAGGAGAGAACTAGCACGAGCCTTTAAAAAATAATGTAGTGCATTGGACACTTTTGTAGTCACTGCAGATTTTGAAAACGTAGGTTGAGGAAGGATGTCTTTCGCTGAGCCTCCAATGACCTTGGTAAAAGCAAACTGCAAAATGAAATGATACAGAAAATGGAATGAGAAGCAGATTTTCACATGCCGTTTTCTTTGGGAAAGTAGCGGTTTCAATGTGAAATTCATGTTCGTGCATTTTCATTTTCAATGTTTTATTTCAACGTGAATCGTTTCTATCCCATAACTTTAATCTTTACATTAACGCTGATCTCTAAGTCTTTTAATCACTGCGTAAAATGCTAAAAATAATGCGGGGCGTGGAGGTTGCCCCGTGTGTGATAATGGCCACTCTGAGAACGCAACGGATCCAATCAACGTAACTGTTTTCGGTCATGTGATCGTCACCATCACCACCGAACAAACAGTAATGGCGGACATAAACTTCAATCTTGACGCGTAGAAGGCTATTGTTGAGTCTCGCGTATTGAGCTAGCGGTTGTGCTCTTCCTTTACTCGATGTTTCTACTGTTTTCGTAATTCTAATCCACTGGAGAACAATCGGTGAGTATTATATCAATAGTTATTATGTTTGCAACTTATTGTCAGTTTATTAAGATCAGTTTGAAGAAATTTGTCAGACTCAGACGAGCTGGTACCCGGACCTCCAGAACTGTGGGGGGTCCGACGTCCGCCCCGCTCGGACGTCGGACCCCACAGTTCTGGGAGTAACGAGTTGGCACTCGATTATGTATGTTCACTCAATGTGTCGACATGGTCGATGTTTTGTTATTAACAACAGGTTAAACTTAGAGTTGTATTTGTTGTGCTTTATGTCAGTCAGTTGACATGGTTTGATGTTTGTTCTAGGACTACTGCTTTCCACTCTTGCATGGTTTCTATATTACACGTAGGCGTAGCCGAAGGTAAGCGCACGAAACATACAAACAGTTGGATCATGTTTATAGGCCTAGGCCTACTTAGTACTTCTTTTAATGGAGGTTGGACCCGGAACTGACAATTCTCCCTTTCAGTTTGTAGGTTTTATAGGCCTAGGCCTAAGTGATTTTTTAAAAGGAAATGTTCTCTTGCTGTAACTACAACTAGCTAGCCTTCTTATTTGGAGATCATTGTTCCCTTTTATTTAGATTAAAAAAAGATGTGACAAGGAACCAAGGGAAGTCGTAATTTTATTTTCTGTTTAACTGATCAACCAACAAATGACACTTGAGGTATATTCCCTTGCTCTGTGATTGTACGGATGTCTGTTTATGTTGCTTAATCCCCGCACAAATTATGTCCAGTAAACTCAGCTTTCTTTGTTGCTTTATTGTATTTGTAGCCAACCAATGAAGCATGAGTGGAGGACACACTCCCCTGGATGGCATACTCCGTCAAGATTCCTTGTCATCTCAGGAACTTGAGGGCAGCGTAAATGAAGACGGAGACAGCAGCAATGACATCGGGGAGATACCCACCCCTTCCAGCCCCCAACCCCGGTCCAGCTCAAGCCTCACCATCGAGAACCTGCGCCTCTTTGAGGAGGTGACCGAGCGAAGTGGCACAGGGAGTCCCATTGTCTTGCGCTCGGTCCAGGACTCAGGGCGGACGTCCTCTCCCCTGGGGCCAGTCAGAACTGGTGGGCGGGGCTCCCCTGTCCGAGTGGAATTAACCGGCAGCAGCTCTCGGCCCAGCAGCCAGACTCGTGCAAGCACCCCTGCCAAGGTTGGTGCAGAGTCCCTCCGAACTGGAAGCAGTAAGCCTCTACCACCGATCAGAGGGGAGAAAGCTCATGAAAACAAGGAAGTTGACCTAGATGCCAAGAGTGGGTCGTCATCAACTGGTGAACAAACAATAAGCACTAATGGTGACAGGTCTGAAATCCGTTCGCGATCAAGTAAGAATTTTTTCAATTTCTGGCTTAAAAAGAGTGAAATTAAGAAAAAGTAAGATAAATGACAAATCTTGATTGTCTTTGAACAGGGAAGTACGTTCCAATTTCTTTTTACAGGCCAGCCAGCAATTCTGAGTTACAGGCGAGAACTTGCCAGCCTGAATGACGATGCAGAAAGATCCATTCAGACAGCGGAGAGTGTGACGCGATCTGAACGGTCTGTGTCCTTCAGAGATGAGTCAGACACAAGGTGAGGTTGAAATTCACTTTCTTTCGCCCCCTTTTCCTTGTCAAAAATTCCTTAGCCCAGTGTAGACCTCAACGCACAGCCCAATAAACTTGAGAAGTGAATTGAATGCAACTGTTTGTTTATCGATACCAAATTTGTCCCTCTTCAAAGGACCCCAGCAAAGTCTCCAGAGAAAACCGGTCGCAGTTCCCTCAAATCACCGGCCATTCGAGAGGTCGTCCGACAGAAGAACCCTGATGGCACCGAGCGTATTGGTGTCTCCATAGCGACGGAGACAGAATGGAGCTGGCTGGAGAGTGTGACATTGGCAGGAAAAGGCGAAGGTCAGTCAGGAGTGAACTCCATTGGCAAGGGTGGCGATTGGTAAGGGTAGCGTTTGGAAGGTTGCATTGAGGGAGGGGTTAAAATGTACAAATTTGCCTGCTTTTAAAATGTCACATCTTTGCATAACTAGCATTGTAACTGAGTCCTTCTTGATATACTAAACATTTTGGTCAGAGTGTTTTAGCTCTGAAATCTGAATAGGAAGCTGAGATATCTTTGTGTCAGTGTATGCTGAAAATATGTATTTTGTTCAAAGCATCAAAACAGGATTCAGACTGGAGTTCCAGACTGACTATTCACAGTCAAACGTTTCTTGGATACCTGTGTAAATATGGTCATATTCATCATTTCCATAATAACCCATTTGGTGTGTTTATTTGACACAGCTTGATTCTGACTGTAGCACCAATGTGGTTTGGTAAACTGTAGGAGTTGAAAAAGGACTTTATTAAATATTTTGCCTCATTCCTGGGCAAAAATTGGGTCACATTAGAGTAACAATATTAATTGTAAATATCAATCGTAAATTATTAATAGTAGTTGGTGATTTGGATTTTGCTGTCCTGACATCTAGTTGAGTTGAAAGAGGCGGATCAGACCAAAACTCCGCCCAGCAGTGGCTTCCCCCGCAAGAGGAGGCACCGTAAGGGCTCCCAGTCTACCCTCAGCTATCGCTCTGAGGGCTCAGATGCCGAGAACGGACAGGGAAAGTCTCGGGCCGAGAGTTTTGTCGAGGAGGACCAGGAGAGAAGGGACAGCCAGTCTGAGTCTGAGGTGGGAGATCATCGGTGAAACTGTTTTCGTTTGTTGTGGGCTCCCTGTTTCATCCCAAGTGCATATCCAGGGCACGAAATTAAGCCAGAAAAGTGGTTGCACAACATGTTAATCGCATTATCAATTTTGTTCTGCCTTTATCTACTTGTGAGGTCAATACCAAGTCACACGAGAACACACAAGTTTAATGTGATTGCAAAATCCCAGAGCAAAACAGAAAAACACAAATGGGATTTCGCTTTGTAGAGTTTCCTCTGTGTTTTTGTCCGTCATTCCACATCGGCCATTTGTCGGACAGATACCAAATTGGTTGGAAAACGCATCTTGTTCATATCCCTTAAACCCTTATTTTTAAGGTGTATACAAACTTTGATTGCTGTTATGGTAATTTCTTTTCATCAGTATTCCGATGATGATGTTGCACCCCTCCCTACCGACACCCTCATCCCAAGCATCGGTCCACCACGCATCATCCAGTACCAGCGAGAGTCAGACCGGGCAGTGGCCTACCCCGACAGTCCCAGCGACCGCGTCAACACGGCGGGGATGTCCGGACTGGTTGTGCCTCGGTTTGACAGTTTCGGCAGCAGTGTGAGCGCCTCATCGGACCTGGACGGGGACGACGACCTGAACGGAGTCTGCGAGTTCTGCCAGCAGGAGTTGAAGACCTTCCCCACACCTGAAATGGCCCAGTCAATGACCCCGGAGGAAGTGAGTTCTCAAATCAGATACATACACCAGTTGCAGCGGGGGTTCAAAGGAATGTGCTCAGAATAACCTGTCAGAGTAACTTCAAAGGAACAAGATAGTTCTTCATTATTTCTGGAGGATTTTTTTTGGGGGGGAGCGGGGCTTTGTGCACATTTTACAGCAATGAATCTGTGGAGAAAATCACCAACCACTTTGTTAAAAACCTCAGGTCATGTTTGACGGTGGCTTCATATTAGGTTCATTTCTGCGTGATTCCCAGATCTACTGCTGCTCAGATTACCAGCAGCTGGTGGAGTTCACCTTGACCCATGGCCCTGAGGCCACCTACCCCGTGGACGAGCTGATTGACATCCAGCCCCATGCCCCCTACGGCAGCAAGCAGGCCCGGCGGGCGGCCAAAGAGCGTGCCGCCCAGCGGATGAGGGACCGAGAGATCGCCCGGCAGAGGGCGGCCGGTGCCAACCAGGCCAACTTCTACGCATGTACGTATGGGTCACACCGTGTTTCCTATGCCATGTGTTTGACTGAGCGTGTTGTCACATCAGGGCAAAAATGTTGTGCTGAGAGAATTTTCATTGAAGTGAAGTTCCTTTTTTTGTTACTCAGTTGGGGGAGTGTTACTTTATGAGAAAGATGAAGATTTGCAAAATTTGATGAGAAAGGTGTGAAGTTTCAGCAGCATTGAATTGGGCAACATTCTTGCATTTTTATACGCAAAATGTTTGAATGGTGCTCAGAGTGAGACGTTCTGTCATGAAACCATAGTACATTCTGCTAAAAGTCATTGTCTCTGGCTGTCAGTATACCTGACAAATGCCACAAATTGTATAAAGGGATGCAGAATGACTGATAATGCCAGGTGTGGATCTTAATATACCATTTAGGTTTTAAGAAACTGGAAATATAAAAAGGGGATAGCCTGTATACCTTTCCTTTTTGGCAAATCTCTGACATGTAGAAACTAATGGCATTATTCGCCCAACTGTTACCAGTGATATGGAATCCAGGTGATCAGAGTCCTTTTTGGTAGCCGAGTTATCATTTGACATCCACAAGCAGTGAAAGTGAATCCAATTACACAGCAGTGTGTTTGATAATAAAGTCGTGTCACTTAACCCCAACCCTCCTCAATCCTTCACCTGTTGGAGGACTGAGGAGTGTTAGGGTTAATGCATTAATGCACAAATTAATGAACCCCTTTGACGCAACACATTGATATCCTCCAACTGTTGGGGTTCATTGTGCACGTATGGGCCAACTAACTTCTTGTCAGTCTTAATTACACTAGACCACCATCTTAGCTGGTCTGGGGGTGTTGGGGATTGGGTGCCAATCCCCTGTTCTCACTGCATCCTTACGGTTTCTGTTGGAAAATGTTTTTGTTAATGCGGGGGGGGGTATAGTAGAAAATGACTCAGCATTTTTACAAAGTCAAACTTCTCTGAGATGTTTCGTCATTTTGAAGGAGTTTTTTAATTAAAAAATTAGAGCTGAATTAGATATTTATGCTCAAAGGGGGAACAAAATGCAATCTAACGCGAAACTTGCATTTTTCTGAGTAACCCATGTAGCTGCACATCATTGCTTTCTTGTCCACATTCATTTATTTTGAGATATCATCGGCATCATTCATGTAGTCATCATATTTTGTTTTACAAAGAGTGTTGACTTTTGAGTTATGTGATTTAATTTCAGCTTACTTCTAGAAGCTTATAGGATTAACTTCTGTTTTATCCTGGAGAAGAATTCTTAGACGTCAGTTGATTCAAGAAAAAAGTGTCATAATCCCATGAAAATTGAACTAATTGTGAAAAGCAAAACAAAACGAAACCAATCACAAACAAACAATATGCCTTGTTTAGAATACAGATCTCTTTGTTTATTTTCATCAGTTGAAAAAGTCTTGATATTTTGCATTTTTTCTCTTGAGTTAGCTTCACCTAGTTAAAAAATTACAGAAGTGATTCATTTTGTGGCTTGCAGTGTTTAATGTTATACTAATTAAAGTGCTAACTTTTCTAGTTTGATAAATGCATTGAATACTCACTTATGTTACACTGAACAACTAACTTTAGACTTTACATTTTACCTCTCTCTGCATCCAACAAAAAAAAAATCACTCCCGTTTATTTAATGATTACCGCCTCACATTCTCTGCTTACTGTTGGCTGATGCACGGATGCTGCCATTCTCTGCACTGTGCCGACTCCCTCTGCCGATTCACTTTACAACCATGCATGCACCACCCACTGGAAAATATTGCACACCACCAAACAGTACAAGGTAGGTGTCACTAATCAGCAAAAACAACATTGACACTTTCCAAAAGCACCTGCAAAAGTGTGAAATTTCTTACTTTCTGTTCAGGCTGTGCTGAGAAGAAAATTAGAACACGTTTAAATGACTAGCATGAGACTTCTAACAAATATGTCAATAGCAGTCAGATGTTTAATCAGTGAAATAGTCCTCGCATTAACGGTCTGAATTTTTTCAGAAAGATTGTGCTTGCAGACTTAATCAACTAACAGATTTGATCTTTGGGCAAGTGCTTTTAGAAAGGTACAGACCTGTGACAGGTCAGGGTAAACCAGGCCAGCCATGTTGCAGAAATGAAAATGGAGGTCAGTTTTAACATGAAAGTAACTGTCCATAACTGAAATACTGCTGTGGATGAATGGGTGCCGTTAGCTTTCACTGTCAGAAATAATGTCAACCATTTTTTTCATTTGCCTTCCTTTAAATTCTTCTTGTCAATTGTTAAAATTTTGGCCTGGTTTCAAATGACCATGTCACTCTTTCCAGCAAGTATGCATGAGGTTGTCACAGACATGGATTTCCATTCCAAAACTTTGTGCATGGTTGTTGGATGAACCTATTTTTACCTGGCTCACCTAAATTGAGCCAACTTGTTCACTGCTTTAAATATGTTAACAGATTTACATATTTTTCTTCTGTCATGAAATTTCCTTGCCATCTAATCTATGCGATGATACGGTTCAGCCCACCGCTTAGAAATCCTGGACGGAGGTTAGATTTAAAGAAAAGCACAGAGTCACAGCGTGGTGTTGTTTTGTACTTCATTTCCTGCGCATACATTTGGCTGAATTTCTTCTGCTTGCTATTTGCAAATTCTTTTGTTCTCGCTATTCCATCCAAGTTCACGTCCAGATTGCACCGAATGAAATCCCATGCAAAGCACTGTCACGGTTTTGCGCTTCACTTGCTTCTATGTTGCATAGCATTCAGTGCCCACATTGTGCTCTGTATTTGTTTGAATTCGCTAGATTATACGCTGCATTCCTTGGATTGGAGAAAGGATGTAAAGCAGGTACTCAACAATTTTAAGTTGGACGCAAGGTGTCCAGATTTAGGGAGATAGAAAAACATGTCTAAGGTGGGGAACTCGCTTTCAAAGACGCTCTCGCAAATTTCCACGGACAAGTTGGAAATTGCCTGTAGATGGTTGTGCATGATGCTCTGATAATGATGGTTCTCGGTTGGTGATGATGTAGATCCAAGCATTGTTTGATGAATATTTGGGAAGGAAGTTGTGCTTTACCCCAGTTTTCTTCTTTGGCCTTTCACCTGCCTGCAGTCCATGTGATCTGTAATGAAAAACCCTTAAACAAGACATCTTGGAAAAAAGCTACAAATTGAAACTTTGTTTCACTGATATTTTTCCTGTATCGTCTGCATTGGTTTTTTTACTTTTTGCTTTGGAGCTGGCATTTTCCTCATTGAATTTTGATTTGCTTTTGATCTGGCCGTATCCAAATCTGTTTGCAGGTTTGTTTGTGTTTTTATCTTCATATCCATGACTCTCAAAATATTTTCCCACCCAAAATTTCTGTGCCACATTTGATCAGTTGCTGTTTCCAGCCACTGGTTGGAAAAATAAAAAACAAAACACAATATACAACTAGTTTTTGTAGTTACTTACTTTTGATCTGTAACATTAATCTGTTGAAATCTTCCTTAAGTTTGCTTAAATGTTGAGTGACATCAAGCACCTTTGCGAGTAGTTTTGGAGATCAAAATATGTGATAGGTCGCAGGTCATTCAGAAATTGCCAGCTTGACTGTCATAGAACTTTGAAGGCAATTTAGAATTTCACAGTATTGGTTGTGATGAGGTTGAGTATCATTATCAAGCAGTGTTGCTGGGTGTGTCATTTTCACAAAACTACCAAATGAAATGAATATGGATTTTTCCAGTGTGGGTGTGTGTGTGTTCATGTGGGCCCACATATGACTGGTGCTGAGTTAGTTACTTTGCCAATGCATAGAAATGCTGAACACACAGTAGCAGGTTATAGTCACATGTGAATTTGTAAAGACTTGCTGCAAGGTTAGTCAATAGCGTACATGACAGACTGTTCAACCATTATGCTGCACATTTATTTTCATGGGTATTTGCTCCCATTTAAGTGTTTGGGGATCAATTCCCCCTCCAAAATTAGAGAATATCAACGGTTATGAGTGGAAACCTGGATGGAGATTTACTGCTCATTACTGGATGAAAAGTTGAAACAACCATATAGTTGGGCAAAGTGGTTTGTGAAAAAGACTTGAATGGTTAGGTGGAAGAGGTTGATATTGGCACTTGCAGTACAGTCCACTCCTGCTGATTGGCTGTGTTCCTCTAGTCCTCCTATGTCTCCATTGGTCACGGTAGACACAGAGAAGTATGAATCACGTTACCAGAGGCTATTGGATTGTGCAGTAAGCATAAACACTTGCAGACACCAGACTTGGGAGTCCTAAACACTAACACATTGAACTTGTACCCTAGTCCTTACACATCCCTCACCTTGAGACAGATATCCCTCCCCCATAAAAATGTAACCCTCAGCCCAGTAAGCCCTCAACTCCCCCCACCCCTTCCCCCCAAAATGAAAGGAAATGGTTAGTTGACTTGTTTGCTGACCCTCTCTCCCCATACTCTAGTTGCACGGCAGATGAAAACCATCAACTACCAGTTGTCCTCCCAGAAGTGCCTTGATGAGGGATGGACAATACGACCCCCGACCCCTGACGACGATGACGGTGGTCCCCCAATGGTCTTCCTACCAGAGCCGGTTATTCCCCCTCCGATCATGTCGCAGGTAGGCACCCCTTCTTGCGGAAGAAGTTCATCGTCGTGTGATTTTTGTTCTCAGAGTTTGTAGAAAGCCCCTTCCAGACATGAAATACTTTGGTGAGTGCACACCGAGAAAATCCTTGTACACGGATTATATCCTTTGCGATGTTTTTATCACTCCGTTTTTTACAAGTCACAAAATATGGAGGGCCTAACGTTTTCATCCTAACAGAATCTTTCTGTATTTTAGGTCACGGTAGTCAGCAAGCAGTTTGCAGCAATTTTGTATTACATATCTCTGGAATTTGTTTTCTATGAGAACGAAGTACTCACTGCAGTGAGACGGGGGAAGTAGTTTCTTAACATTGGAAACATTAAGCTGAGTTTGTGTACAGAGATGCAGGAAATAATTTTGTTTTTATAATTCATGTACATGCCATGGCCTTTTGGTTTTTTTCCCCCTCAGGCAAGGCAGGGAATTCAGGATCCTAAGACGGTTCAGAAGTTCTACGAAGACGGCAAGCTGTTCATGCTCATGTTTCCTGATGGCACCGGCAACGTGTTGTATCCTTTAGAAGCAGCAGAATTCTGAAACCAACTGTCTACCGAACAAGAACGCTTGTCTCATCATTATGCGCGGTAAAGCATGTGGTCTTATTGTTCTTCCTTCATTTATCAGGTGTTAAAGTCCTCCCGCAGTCAATTGGTTGTCAGTAAGGAACTGTGTCATTACAGTGGCAGCAAACCGATTTAGTTCAGATTTGCTGGACTGTTGTTGCGTGAGAAGTTTAAGACTGTATGAAGGCTTATAGACTTTCTTAATCTCTTCATATGTATTCTTCCAGTTAAAAGAAAATTGCCGTTGGTTCGAAGAAACAGGTTGCCCCATGTTTTCTTAGCTACCATTCATCTCCATAGCTACCCTTCGGGTCACATAGCCGTCCTGATTACGTCCGTCGAGAAAGGCCAGTACACGTACCTTGTTTATGAAGATGTCCAACACAACGCTACCCTCCTGGCCGTGTTTGAACCCAACGGGTGTTCCACTTGCTATCACTCCAATGGCAACATCAGGTGTGTGGTGTTACACCCCCCCTACCCCCACCCTGAGTGGCATTTCAAATAGTTCCTGCTGTGAATGAATGACCAACTATGCATACTGCCATCTTCACTTAGAAATGGTCCAGGACCTTTGTGAAATGGATTCTAAAATGGCACAATTTTGCCAAGAGCTTAATTGGAAGGCTGCTTTATCAAGCAGGGAATTTACACTTCTCACACGTTGAAATGACAGGCCGGGTGTGAATAGTCTCAGCTTTTTATGTGAAGAACAAATGGTGACAAAAGTAATGTTATTTGCACACCCAATATACCTCAACCTGAAAGAGAGATCCAGATTTCCTTGAATGTTCCTTTTCATCTTGCAGTGGATAATCCTGGCTCACAAATTCCTCTAAAACTGTTTTTCAGGATAACCTTGCATGAACCTTGGCAAGTCCACACAAGGTCTGAGGACCTGTGAGGTCTGAGGACCTGTTGTTCAGAGGGAAGAACGCATAGGGAATAACACACCTGTCCTCAAATGTTGCTCCCAGTTGTTAGACTTCCTTCGATCCCAATCTTTCTCTCACTGACCATCCACCAGGATGAACCTGGACCAGTACGGTGGCATCTTCACCGACAGCAAGGGCGCAGTCAAGAAGAAGTGGAGCTGGAAGGACCAGGTGACTCACGTCCATGCCCCACCCTTCCAGCCCATCTGCTTCGCCATCAACAAGGTCTTCAGCCTGCGCTGCATGGCCCAGGAGCAGGTCTTCCTGGCTTTCAACTGCAACATGCAGAGCATCCGCTTCAACGTCGGAGTCAAACTGAAGGTCAGAATTTCAGTCGTATTACATTCAGCGATGTCAGCTCTACTGTTCAGTTTGATAAACGTTATTCTTCAGTACAAAAAAATTGAATGCAGATCTCTGCAGGCAATTCTGTCAACTACAAATCAAAACGGGAGTACTGTCTACGGCCTTTAATTTGAAAAGTACTTTTATTTTGTTAAGAGATTGTTTGGTGTACATAATAACCTTTTGAAATGAGCACTGTACCACTGCAGTTTATGACTTCTTACTGTAGTTGGTGAGTTAAAACATGTCAACGAAACGTAGTGTCTTGCATGCAATGCACTAGCTTTTCACTCTGCGAGAAACAGATTTGTTCTACTAGTTACACTTTTAGGAGTAATCTTAACCGCTAGATTTTCAGTCTTCAGAGGGAGGGTGTGGTTTGCTTCAGAATTCAAACACGCTCATAGGAAAAAAAACAGCCAAAGTAATTATCAAACGTTTTGTGAGGCTTCAGTACTGTCTGATGCACTTCATCCATGGAACAGAGCTTAAAATTGAAAAAAAATTCAGAATTAAAGTTTGTTCCTTGTTATCTTATTCAGCTTGTTGCACCCCAGTTAATTCCAGAGGAGCCTATCGATGACCATGCACTGTACATGTCAGAGGTCAAAGCATATGTAGAGTAAGTACTTTTTCATGGGAACTACAAATAGGTAGATTATTATCCAGTACAAAGAGGAAAAAACACAGTTTGGACAACACAACCAAGAGCAAAAATGCCAGAAAATGGCATATTGATTTGGAGTCATGGCGCCCTCGTGGGAGGTTGCAATTGGAAAATTGGAACAGTTTTTAACAGCATGTTGGATTTGTCATATTTGCATGGCATATCTTGGGCTTAATACTTGGTCTGGCCCAAGCAGCTGGCCCACTGAGCCAGTTACTTGGGCACAGTACAGTGCAAAAAACACGGCGCCTGAAGTCCGAGGGTGCAATGGAAACTTTGTGAATATTAAGAAAAAAAATGGTTGAACGTAGTGTGTGGATCAAATTAAATAATTCCTCTGACACAAAAGCTAGAAATGTTTGTGTGGATGTTAATGTGTTTCGACAGTTCAAGTTAATTAGGGCAAGTTTAATTTCTGCATGACCTTTTGACCCTGTTAGGGCATTTGAACAGCCTTATATCATTCATAAGAAGATGGATTCCAGCTACCAGACTATCAAAACAAAAGAAACATGAATGAACTCCCCTTTTCCCCTGTTGACTATTTTCTAGGCTGATCTTGGACAAGATACACAACGTCCAGAAGTTCTCCAAGTCCCCCAAGCTGGAGAATCTGAGGCCGTCCCTACGACTCCAACACGACATCGTACGCAACGAGCGGCTCAAGACCCGACGGGGCATGAAGTACACCCCCTCCAACGGAGGCAAAGACGCACCCGTGGTAACGGTCAACTAACACTCGATCACATTAATGGCATTCCAAATACCCTCATATTGAAACTTGGGAATCTATGATTGAAACGTAGGAATCTATTATGGCCGAACACGGAAATTTTGTCGTTTTACTTTGTGCATCAACAATGATAAATTATTTACATTGCTCCTTTCATAGTTTCCTAAATCAAGCAAATTGTGTAAAATGATTTGGCAGGGGAAAAAAGGCTTCCATTACAGCTGAATATATCACACTGTGGCAGTTACTCCAGACTTCTATTCTGAATCATGTTTATACTTGAGTGAAATAAAATCTGTTAGCCTAATACACAAATTCAGTATGCGAAGAAGCATTTTGTCCACTTTTTACCTGAGCAATAGATTGATGTTGCAAGTAGCATCACGGTCCATTACAGTGTATTTACTTTAATGGAAACTTGCAGCTAACAAAGAGCTTGCACCACTTAGGGTTGTTCAGCTTAATTACCTCGGCAGAACACGAGCGAATTAGACCAGAGGTTTTGCGGGGGGGGGTGAACTAAAAATAGATGATTGTTACAACTTTCTCAGAGAGGATCGTTGTTGGAGAAATTGCGGCTGTTTCAGTGAAGATGAAATGTTGAGGAGAAATTCTTATCACCTTGATCAGTGACATAAATGACTGAAGACAGAATTAAGCTCAGCTGCTGATTTTGAAGGTTTCTCGTGAACGTTTAAAAAGAGATAAAGGGGGGAAAATGAAAGCATGAATGTATCTAATGCAGTAAATAATATTTGATTTGATGGTTTGTGTTGGGAGGGGTGAAGAGGGCTTTGTCAAAAAGTGTTAAGGAAATGACAATTTGATTGGTCGCTTAGAGTGGTTTTTATTTAATTTTCATTAATTTTTTTTCCTTTTCACCTTGAGTGTTTGTCCAAATGCCCTTTTTACAAGAAATTAAATACTTTAGGTTCTTTTATCAAATGAACTAATATGCTTTCAAGGGATAATCTTAGGTAAGAGGCTTTTAACTTTCAAATGCATCCCCATTCACTGTCCCTGTAGAAATATAGACAATCTTTTATGGTCCAGTCAATTCAAGTTCACTGTAAAAAACTTGAAATTTAAAAAGTCACAGAGCTCAAACTTCAGGTAACAACAGACACAACGGATGTACGACATTTACTGGAGGATATGAGTTACTTGAGAATGTAAAATGCTAATCCTTTGTCCAGTTTGATGGGGGATGGAAATATCAAAGATCAAAACAAAAAACAACAGCTGATGTAAGATGTTGGCATTGTGACCTTTAGTCACTGGTCTATAACTAGTCCACAAAATCTTGTATTTCCTGCAAGTAATTGGAAGTATAAAGGCGTTTGGACATTCCTGAGAAGTGGATTGACGGGGCTTTTTTTTAGTTCCACCGGGTGAACCTGCCTCAGCAAGCTCTAGATCATTTGGGATGTAAAGATTTGGCACAATAGAAATTGATCTTTACTCTATCAGTATAATAAGCTTATTGGAATAAGGATGGTTTACCTGTACGACCACAGGGAATAAGAGCAGAGTTGTCTCTACCTATCGGTCAGAATTTTGCTGCTTTTTGTGTACACAGTACATGAATGTACATGTACTGTGGAAGCACCTAGTCAGTTTCCTTGTGGTTTATGTGTGTGGGAGGGGCGCTATATGGTGGGGGGTGTGCATGAACAGGCACACCAGAACACCCTGGGCTCGATCTCTGCTGGTGTTATTGCTATTTAAATTTCAGCAGTAGACAGGCCAACAGCGGAGGCGACGGCAAACTTGAGGAATGCCCCTGCCACCGCATGATGGCGCTGTTGCTACACACCAGCATACTCACAATTATATGTACGAAATGTATGACATCCCTCGCATATGGGCTATACCTGTTTGGGAGCACTGTTATCATTACATAGATTTTGTTCAGTGTAACATTGTTGATAACATTGGGGGCAGATAATAGTAGATTGACAGGGTGAAATGTAAATGAATCTTGCTGTAGATTAAGAAATCACTGGGTACGCCAATCAACTGATTCTGGGTGTCGGCTGCTTGACAACTTGAGTCATTCATGAATCAATTCTTTTTGTAATTTTGTAAACGTATGTAGCTTTAAGGCCGTTGTAAATTGTGCATATAACAATTGTAAATAGCTAAAATCAAATGTACTATGTTGAATTTTGTTTATTTTAAACTGTGATTTTTTTACAATAAATCTGAGTGTCTCATTCCTTTTGAGTTTGTTTTCCCTTCAAGCATTTTTTATTGGTTGCGTAAAGGGCTACCTGCAAAAGCATCATGTGGGGAACTTTTAGCCTGTTACCCTGAACCCCAAAGTGGTCACAAAGTTAGATGTAATCAAATTAAAATAGAGATTAAACTCAAAAAAGGATAAAATTTTTGATGACGAAAATGGGTTCTTGTGTGTCAGGATAAACTTTGTCTAATCTGCACAAGGAACAATTCAGTAGAAACCACTGAACTTTGTTAAGAAATTAACGAGTTCTTACTGATAGAGAGCGAAGGCAGCTAATGTGCTGGAACTGTTCAGGGTTGTTCGGTGCAAGCATCTTCCGGGCGAATCAGACTTTTTTTTCTCTCTAATGGTTCCACCCAAATTGCTGCTGAAGCTTTTTCGTTACAGCTAGTCTTTTGCCTGACAACTTCCAGTCTTTTAACGGCCGAGGCTGAATGTTTCAGTTACCTCCAATTTGAACATACTATCTGAACCATGATTTGATTAATGGTGCGAGTGCTTTTAACAAAAGCTTCCTCTGAAAGCAGGGATTCCAGAATCCTCCCATTAAGGGCACACCTTCTTTGATAGAAAAAAAATTGTTTAAAATCAACATCAGTCTCCGACTGTGAAAGGTTTTTTCATCCCCACACTCTGAAAAGATTCATTTGCACTGAAACATCAGAATTTCAGACGTTCTCTAGAGGACTGTAACATTTGTGCTGAAGAGAAAACACACAAAACCGACCTCACTACATGTCGCTTTAAAACGCGTAATACGAGATAATGTAAGCTAACATAACATTGCAATTTGTGGCATTCAATTTTACATTTTAGCCATTGGGCAGACTGAACTGTTCTTCCCAGACTTTCCTACAGGTGATTGGAAAATAAACAAGAGGCTTACATTAAATCCTAGGATTGGTTCAGCTTAGATACTCCGGTTGTGGTTTGTTTTTTTGGTTTTTTTCCAGCTCTTTGCATTGCCCTGGGGCATCCATGCTCAGATGACAAGCTTCATTTTGTGCTTCGGTGATATCGAAACAGCTCTCCATCCTAGTCTGAAAACATTAGAATCCAAATAACACTCAAATTAAATACAACCCTTTCTCAAAAGGGTCGAGTCCCACTGCACATAGTCAATGCAAAAATGTACATATCAAAAATAATAAACCGTGCATCAGTTATAATGCCCTAATCACAACCAAGAGTACTTTATAAATCAACAGGAATGGATTCAAAAATAGAATATTTTGATGTGGGAAACTCTCCTCACTAGAGAAGCAATATAAGCGGCATACTGTGAATGCCGCCACATGACCATCGGAGTGGCGGGGAAACACGCCATGTGTTCGTTAATTGCCCTAATGAGTCTAACCATCCGCAATGAGGGTCCTTCACTGCCGGCTCAACCCACGCACACACTCGCTGGCAACCGACAGAAACAAACTGAAGCGATGCAGACCTGTTCTCTAGATTTACAACCTTCCAGATAAACAACAGTCCTTAATGATGAATTGTCAAGGAATGAAGTGTTAATGATTAATTTGAAATCAAAATCAACCAAACAAATCTACAAAAAATGTTTTAAGTAACTATTTTGCAAATTTTCAATTAAGAGATCGATTTAATTATTGTTGCATTGTTGAAAGAAAGGGAAGAAGATAAAAAAGTTAAACAAAACAAAACCCAAAACATACTATAATAAACTATGACGGACATTTAAACATGAAAGACTTCTCAAGTGTACGTTCTCCTAAATGTTCAACATTCTTTTCATCTTAATGATAATGACAGAAATATACCGTCGGAAAAGTTCTAAGTATTCTATTAATTGTTTCCAACACAAAAACGAACAGACCACGAAAGCATGGCTGTACATGAACATGGACGCAATATTCATGCAAAAGCAGGATTTTGTTCGACACAAGAAGAAAAATACAAAGGCGGCAGGGGGGGGGACCAATGTGAAAGGATGACTGTAGGATGAATTAAGGTCTGTGCTGTATCTTTGAGATCGTGTCGGTCAGCAAGAGTTGGTCATCCACCAACCACTTAATATTGCCCAAACAGTAATTACCCACGCGAGCACTCACAACGGCAGACCAGAATGGAGAAAAAAAATCGACATATTTCTTGGCTGGAGCACGTCTGGCAACTGATTGCCTCCCGTTGCCGAGGAAACCGTAAATGACGGGGCTAATACAGTGTAAACAGAGAGGGGTGAGCCCCGCATTAGGGGAACTTGTTTTTAGCGAGGGGAGGGGGGGAGGAATAATTGTTTCAAGTCAAAATGCTTCGGCAAAACATATCATAGGAAGCACCACGATTACATGTACATGTCTGTCATTTAATTTAAGGTCAGTAAACTGTTTTAAGAATGACTATCAAGCTGTTTTTGACAACGTTTTTTTCCTCTGGGTGAGGCACTAAATGCCTCGGCTTTTATAAAACAAAAATCTGCAAGCTCAAAGAAAATGAGCTTGAGAGTGTTAGAACTCAGCTGAGCTGTTGAACACCCATTCCATGGGCCACTATTTGGGTGTTGACAGTCAACTGCATCCACCGTAAAGCCCTCCATACAGCAGTACAGCCAAGCATCTTCACTTCCTCTGGTAAGTCTTCGGTCATATTTGAGTGATAATTATGATAACATGCACTTGTCAAACATCAATTCCCCCCCCCCAAACAAGTGCCTGGGACTGGCTTTGATCCAAAGCTTTGTGGCAGCATTGCAATAGTCATATCAACAGTATCTACCTTGGAGGCCTAAGTGATGGCCAACAAGTATGGAGAACCAATCTTAAGATCTGATTTTTAAAACAGGTAAGCACTGCACTACATGTATAACCCTCTCATCCGAAGGCGAATAATGTCTTAGGATGACCAGCCCACAAGTTACAAAACAATTGTTTTTCAAGTCAAAATTTTACTTGGGTTGTCTGGTTTTGTTTTAAAGTAATTCATCCTGACGACATCTCAGTTGAATTTCTAAAATGCATTTGGTTACATCACTGTGGCAGCAAAAAAAGGGAAAGGGTGACAAAAAGGCTCCTAAAAATTGAAGAAAAATCAAATTTTCATTGGATTTTTCTGCACTGTTTACTTCTGATTTCAGCTCAAAAACTGAAAATCTACTCGTATGAATAATTAATGACTAGTAACATGACTGCAAAAAGCTTTGACAACTAATTATCTGGCCTAGATATCATGTGAACAAAGAGCTAATCTCATGATCTCAGACTGATCAGCAGATTGAAAGTCCTTTTGATCAGGCCAATGTCACATTTTATTATCCACAAAGGTTTGTCCTTCGGTGAGGTGATAATATAACCAGTGTCTTCTCAGCGCTTGTTGAGAACAAGCGAGGAGGGCAAAACAAAGTTCCAGGGGCAGGATTCAATGACTACAAACTGAGACAGGACAAGGCGTCTTCTTCAACAACATTTCGGCAGGTGTGGGGCATGCAGAAAACAAAGTACAAAGTGCCCAAGATGTAGTTGTGAGGATTGTGCCACAATTTCAGAAGTGTAAAAAAACGTACTGGTCATGGACAAACAGGAAGGCCAACCTTGGACATTTTCAGAATGCATTAAATGAGTAACCTCCTAGAAAACTTCCAGGCAAAATCAGGCAACACAAAACCTGCCTTGCGTTCCGGCAGACTCTTGATCTTATACAAATCAACAGCCTTGTTTGATGCAAATGGGTACTCGGGTGCCTTCAGTCCTCACAAGGATGCCAGTATTTCAGTGAATTAATTGGCATGGCTCCAGCGGAGGTCCAGGTGGACAGAGGGGAGGGGAGCCTCAATGAGGCTAGACTTGGCAGAGGAGGTTCTGAGACTGTCAGCCGGAGGGGTGGTGGCATCAGGAAGAAAAGGTGCTTTCAGGATGCGGTTGAAAGAAGGAGATTCACCTGCAGGAACAGAGATGGAAAATTTTTTTTTAAATAAGACAGAGAACTGATTTGCTGGTTTAGACATACTTGCCAGCATGTGGGACTTGGTGGACCTAGAAAAGAACTCTCCTCCAAAATGTGAGAAATATGAAATTGATTTATGTGCACTTAGTTGATACATGTAGAACCTCAAAAGCCAGTTTTTAGGTCTGTTTAGAAAGAACTAAAGATGGTAATCCAAGATGGTGTGAATTTTCCAGGACATGACATTCCAGAAAAATTACGTTTGACAATTAAGAGCAACAAACAATAGTTAGTTAAACAATCTCAGATAGTCAAGTTCTTATCAAACTGAATTAATTCTTGGTTTCAGACGCATCATTTACAGATTAGCCACTCAAATCACTATCATCTTTTATGCCTTAGGGAGCTCATGTGAAATGCATTACATACTCACTTTGGAAATTAAAATGAACAAACATTTTAATAATTCAATGAGAGAGAGAAAAAAACCCAATATATATTCAAAGACTAGATATGTATGATATCTTGCGATCGAGCCTAAGCCACGTGCACAGCAAGGCACGTTTCATTTAGGAAGCTGATGCGGCTGGAGACGGGGAAAAGTAAACAGCGGGGGTAGGGCAGAGGTAGCTGGAATTTCATCTCAGTGGGTTTAAGCAGGAAGTAATAAAGGGGATGAGTGGGGCTTGGGGAGGTCCTTAGGAAAGACTCCTAAACCACACTTCTAGGGATCTTCCAGAGCTCTTGCTTCACTTCCACTGACCTGATTTGATTTTCCTAACTGTTGAGTTTACACGAGATGGCTAATGTAATCATTCTACTAGACACAACACCAACTTCGTCTCATACAGATACACAAACTTCAATTTGAAAACTCTTTAAAAAAAGTCCCAGGATACCATTTTTATAAATAGCAGTTAAAACACAAGAATAGAAAAACATTATTTTAACCATATACATGTACATGTATATTCCTAAAATGGTCAACAACCTGTCTGAGAATTACAAATGCATTGCCTGGAAGCAGATAAACCACTGAAAACTTTATTTATTCTTATTTATTGATTTATTCATTATGGGCAACATAATAACACAACATCAGGAAGAACTGCAACTTCCAGAGGAGGCAATTAAGCCACGCACATATCTACATGTACATCAGTGAGCAGCCAGATTCTACAGCACACGTGAGTTGGCTGTCACGTGGAATCTTATTCTTTACAGCGTTTGCACTTGAGCAAAATTTGAAGCGGTCTCTCAGAAAAACATGCGAATGAAGCCAAGGGTAAATAAGACGGAAGGAGGAGGCAGGGAAGTATAGCTATGAAAGCTAAATTGTAAGATTTTTTTCTCTTAAGCTCTTTTTTCGTTGGGCAAACCATGTTAGCTGATGACTGTGCATGGAGGAATTTAAGTAATATTTATTACAGACTTGCATCCCAATATTTTGTGCTATTTGTCAAGTTTTTCCCTCAGATAGGCCTAACGGCAGCAGATTAAAGTAAAAAGGCACAGACGGCACAAGAGCATGGAAACCAGGCCTCCACAAAGGATGGCCTCTTTACCAAATCTGAAAAATAAGATTCTTATTAGGAAAATTAGCCCAACACAAACTCTTTAAATTCGATGACATCAAAATCTCCTCACTGGGACATTGTCTCTTGTCACCCCTATTCACGCATGGACCTGATCATGACAAGATAATGACAATTACACTAAGAGCTTTATCCAACCTGAGGTGACGCAAAAAGCATAAAAGAAACAGATAAAAAGGAGCAAAAAGCACCCAAATCCAACTTTCCATACTACGGCTCCACTAACCCCAACTTTCTTATTACGAGTCTGTATAACATGCTTCAAATATGAGGAAGTGGATGAGGGAATCTGATTTTTTTTTCCCTTTTTTTTTTTTAGAACAGTCGAAGCCACGTGCATCGCAGTCACGTTTCTTTTCACCTACTTTGGCCCTTAAGGGTCAATGCAGCCAGCCAATTGTACTTGCATGTAATTCTGAACAAATACATCAAAATTCATTGCCAGGGATTGAATCTCATGAATAGGCCACTTAGAGTTTAGAGCTTGAAGTCAAGTTAGTTTTTACTGCTAAATATCTATGAGTGCGATGGTAAAAATTATTTTTTGTGGTAACAGATGGGATTTTTCATGCCACGAGGCAGGAAGAAGCACCTTTATCTAAACTACCCAGGGTTAACCTTAACAGTCTCAAATCCTCCGATTTCAATATGATTTTACATACACTCTAGGAGGTTAGAGTACAACTATAACAGTCGTCAATCATTCATCTGTTTAAGGATTAAGGATGGCACCTTTCCCCTTAAGGCACCTTTCCGCGTACATTTTTTGGATGCATTGTGTACACAATGTGTTCATGCGTTTCACTTTCGCGGACACAAAAATCGACACTATTACCATACTACACGTGTGCGTTGCATTCGGCCATCAATACACAATGCTTGGCGCAAGTGTTGATGTGCATATAGAAAGGCGCCGTCGTTCTCCCAGATCCTTCAATATCCTCCAAATTTTGGGTTCCAGCTCCATGGCGGAAATTAGCAGATTCCAGCTCGGTTCCAAGCAACAATGCTTGGTAAGCCAGAGTGACAGTTTCAACTGGGAGTTTATTTAGTAAAAAAAAACCCCCAGTATTTATGAGTACCTTTATTTATCACAGAAAAAAATTACTTTTGACAGATCATTTGAATGAATTAAATTAGTGATTACATCAAGAGAGAAAGAAAATCTAACAGATAAGGAGGATTCCAGTGCTGAGTGACGCAACAGCCAGACGCTGTTTAATCAGCCTGGATGTCAAACCTACCAGAGTGCTCTGAGTTTCCGTCCCTGACAACCGTATGGAAAGTGGTAACATGAGGAAGTGGCAGGTGGCAGGTTCCCACAGCAACAAAAGAAAACGGTTTCACCCGCTCCCCCCCTTTGGGTTACCTCACACTGACGATGGGGAAGTGAGCAGTGAAGGCTCAGGATACGATGAACTGATTGCGAAAATCGTGACAGAGAAATGCGCGGGACAGTGGACTTTTACACCTTTTCTTATGGGGAGATGGGAAGGGGGAGCACGGAAGGTTGACATTCTTTTTCAAAGTGCAAACACACCTGGTCTGATTCTGAGGCAGTGTCTATATAATTAACAGCCTGTCTGTGGACGCTTGTCCAGTAACGCAGCTGGTAAAATGAAGATGGATTCAAGCTGCCGAGTCTGACATTGCTTTGGGTTGTTTCCTAAATTTCTGGCAGAAACTTCACATAATTTGGGGGATATTCAAATGTGACGGAGAGAGGGTCATTATTTGAATGTGATATTTAGTCTGTTTCAGTGGTTCCCAGCATCTTAAAAAGAGCCATAGTATATCTCTCAGATATTGCTGAGTCATTGATGAACAAAGCAGCTCAAAAACAGATTGTTTTAACACTCCAGTGCCATATTTTACAATAATTTGTGGATGAACATTTTTCCGCCGTTAGCTATTTTTAATATCTTTATTCTCTGTGTAGTACAATTTATGTTTTCTTCATTTATAAAATCAAAGTATGCGTTATAATTGCCAGTGGTGTTTATTTTAAACCAAAATTTGGTAGGTGGTAAAATTTCAAAGTCTGTTGTTACCCGTTTTTTCCTTTGTAGAATTATTCAGGTGTTCTTAAATTCATTTAATGTAATGTAAGCTTTAATTGTAATCTACCGTGCTATTTTGCCTGTCGGCTATGAGATGAGATGGAAATAAACCAGTAATGTTACTAATAATAATCCTTCCTGTATGACTGCTGCGGCTGTACAATGTACAGTTAACCACAAGCCACTGAAATTCCAAAGGCCGACGACGACCAAAGCTTAAACAAAAAAGTAGAAATCAATCCTCTTGAAGTGAACACCTCTTTGGGGTTAACAAAAAATGCAGGAAAGACAGCCCTTTATTGCCATTTGTACATTGCATCATCCCTTTTATCTCGTTTATGAAAAAAAAAAATTCACGATCTTCCTAGAGCAGCCGGAATTCACAGACTCAATGAAATCCGCATACATCTTTGGTAATGGCAAATTGCAGTCTAAAATTGTGGGCAAATGGACCACCGCTGTGGTAGCCAACCATGGCTGAGCATTTCCCAATCTATTTTCTGCTGATTGGCTGACTGGAATAAAATGAGGCAAAACATTTAATAGAGCAGCCCAGCTGTAAATGAAGAATTCAAGGAGAAAGGACAGGCTGGAAAAGAGGGACTGATGGATCAGACAAAAGAGGACAGGGGTTTGTGGGGTAAAAGGGAAATGAAACTCAACGCAGGGATGACTTGAGTGAAGGAAAAAAGACACCTAAAACCAGACAAATGATATTTAAATCAAATTTGACATGCACAAGTTTCTTTCCACAATGGCTCCACACAGAAGCTATGATTAGCATTTTACTGGATGGAGTTGTCGCTGGGGCTGTGCCAAATATCCGAATAACTGAATATTCGATCGATTATTGAATATTTGAATATTATTTTCTGAACTTGAATATTCGAATGCAAAATTCGTGAAAAGGAAGGGAACATTTTCTTTCACTTTAAATGAGAAAAATGCACTACGGAGGCTTGTTTCAAGCAGATTCAAGTGAAAAGCGACAGAAATCTTACAATGATTCAGGAAGTAAATATTCATTAAACAATTTAAAAGGAACAGAAATTTTCAACTGGGCAAGAAGTAGTGTTCATCTCTTAAATCTTGCTAAATCATGGCTGGAGATAATCCTAGACGTGAGAAGCTATTATATTGATTATAATGTAGAGTTGTGTAACTGATTTTGTATATGGTTTGTTCATCAACAATCTGCCGGTCAGTATGACTAAATATTCGGATATCAATCAAATTGAAGGTCGGATATTCAAAAAGTGAATTATTTGAATTGACTCAGCCCTATTTGTCACTGGAAAAAAGTTTGGTGTGTGTTCTTCAAATCTGAATTGGATTTGAGAATCAACACATAGCAATGGGACTGTGATAAATTGAATGTTGTCAGCAGTACCATTTCGCAGGTGGAGCGTGTGAGAATGGAACTGTGAGCACAGTTTGTGGGTCTACCAGCACGGTGTACCACTCTGAGCAAATAACCTGCCCGGAGTGGCTTGTGGGCACCAGGTTCGTGCTGATCGATAGCCAGCAATATGGCTAGGCCATGTACCCAATTCACAGTAACTTCATTAGTGCGTTCTCGGGCGATGATGGGGCATCTTTAAACTGTTCACGGCAAAGGTGTGGAAACAAGCCTAGCTGGGCCTCCCTGTTTTGTGAACATTGAGTTTTTCAAGAAATTTTTCACTCACACAACTGATTCAGACCAACTAAAAGCCTACACAAAGATATGGAGGATTTTGGACAAATCTTCAGTAAAAAAATAGCAAGAATGAAACTGAAACCTTGAGAGCTTGTTTACATCATACTGTACAACTATAAATACTGTTTTTGTTTTCCATTGGCATGGAAATGATTAAATTTGCATCAAACATAAGTTGGAATTGCGACTATGGTTCAATTTCTATTTACAACAGGAATACTGGAGGCGAAAAATCTGATCTGTTTCTTTGGAAGAGGGGGAAGGCTTGACCTGCAACATTTGGATACGGTTGGAAGAAAAATATATCTGCAGACACAGATCAATAAGTGGCATGTGGAACTGTGAACGCAGGTGTCGGTTTTGTTTCTCACTCCGTCAAATGCTGGTTGTGCATCAATATAGTTAATAACTAAAGGCACAAAGTTGTGGGGCTGGGACCTATGCTTGATGTCTCTGTGGGGAGTATTGAAAGTGCAAAGCACTTTGTGCTTGTGGGAAAATGGATAGATGTGAAGATACCATCAAAGGAGTACTGAAAGAGGGGCTGAGCAAATTGTGTAAAGGGATGGAGGCTTTCCAAAGTGCATTTGGGGTCGGCCAGTTTTGCTTTTGGTTTCTTTTCTTTCTTTTTTTCACTTTCCTGTAAGTGTCACAGCTTTCATTAAACTTCTACCACATTTAATGAACAACTGTTTCTGTTTGTGTTTTTTAAATTCTTTAATTATTAAACATGACTGAATGCTCTTCGTTTGATGCACGGAGGATTTGATGGAATTCGGTCTTCTTGCTGCTTTCTATGTCAGAAGCCCCAGGCCTCAGTCAAGCTCATTGTTTGTTTAAGATGGACGATGGACGCCGTACATTGGAGACGGTTAGTGACAAGCCAATTGTGCTGCTCATTTGCTTAAGGGAAAGGCAATTGTGGATCTAGTGAGTTCGGGTCCAGCAATCCCTGTAAATACTGTTGGAGTTGTGTTTCACTGTTTGGTGAACAGAGTGTGTTCAGGGAGGGAACAGCCTCCCTAGTGCAAATTTGTCTTCTTGAAAGGTTTGGGGAATAGGCAAAGAAGACAGTGTGAAAATATATGTATGTATGTCCAGTCCCGAGTGACGATGTGCATATATGAAGACATGGCAGGAAAGCAAACAAGTTAGGAAGAGATAAACTTGTTAGATTATGTTTTCCTGTGTTGGGTGACCTGCAATAACATGGTTGTAAGATGCCCTTATGTCATCAGGATATTTAATAGTCTGGCCACTGGACTGTCCAGTCTGGCAGACGGATTTGTACAAAATTGGCCACAACATTTTTTGACCCAGTTTGGCCATCTAATGATGTCTAAATTCAGCCACCTGGTTCCTCAGTCTGGCATTTATATTTCCATCTTTAAGAAAGACAGCTAGATTTTTCCAGTCTGGTCCACAGTGTTCTGTAGTTTGTTCCAAAAATGTGCTCATAAGGTCACCAGACTGCCATGTCCAATTTCCACGAGGATAAGGGGCTTATCTTCGGCTACATGTATGTGACACTGACTTTCTAGGACCTTGGGAAGTGCAATTTCAGGCAAATTACATTTTATTTTAGTTGGTTCTAAACTTCTCATGTTTATTATGCTGAGTAAGGTGTGGTACTGGGCAGTGAAGTTAATTAACAGTGCGTGTAAGCACATCTCAGGCGATCAACATGTTAACTTTATTGGGCTTCAAAGAACTAGTCACTATGTGAGCGCTCACAACATCATGGAAGCTCTGAAGACTGCATCAAACACTCGATTTAATCAGTACACCAAGCAACCATAAATTGGTATCCATCCATTCGTTTAGGTAGACTGCCATCTGAAAGTTCTCAGGATCAATCCCTAGCGGAAAGAGCTGACCAGCCACCCCAGCTGTCAGAGTCGAAAGCAGTTCCTTAAAATCTTACACCCACTCTTACGGAAAATTATCACCTCAACTGAATGCACGTGGGGTAAGTTGTCTCTGCCGTCAGAAGCTTATTTTTTTTCCCTCTCCAATCTGCACACCACGCCTCCCCTCGCAAATTTGCTTAATGTCTGCGGCAAATCAAACTCGAGGCAATTTCCAATTTAATTTGACAGTGGCTGGGTCTTTGACAAGCTGGTGCACTGTAAATTCACGAGTAGACTTTTGCTGGCTGAGTGTGTTGAGACAAACTCTTCTATTTTATTAGGATACAACTTCCCCTGTTCTCTTTTTAAGGACAGGATTAATTTTAAGGGTTTCACTTTTGTGAGTGTTTTTAACACAAACCAAAACCATTCAATCAAATGCAGTAAATGAATTTCCGAAATACATTTCATGCATGCTTCACAGAAACCTGCGCTCTTTAGTAGTTGTTTTGAGGAAGACAAAAAGGCTGGCTCAAGCTTCCTCGCTCCTTCAGAAACTCAGAGGTGGGTTTGGAATCATCCGGCAGGGGCTTAAAGGAGGCAGGGAAAGGAGTCTATGAAGTGTGTCTGTAGGGTAGGGAGTTTCTCATACGGGGGCAGTACAATTAGAGGGGGCGGCATCTATGATTGACTGGTAGGGCCCCTGTGTAGCTTCAACGGCATTCTGTTCATCAGCTAACGGGTCCACCAAAAGGCATGTACTGGTTGAAACTTAGTGTGGACTTCTGTTTACCAAATTAAAAAAAAAATTCACCTTATCAATAACCTTGGAAACTTCTCAGATTATCAAGCAGGGGAGACTGATGTAGTCATTTGAAAATGGCAAAGCGCAGCTTCAAAGTGATATTAAAACCTCAGTTTTAGTTCATTTTGTGAGTGGGAGGCCTGGCAAGTACATTTATGATGTAAGTGGATTTGGAAACCAAAAGATTTCAGGAAAAAAACACAATAAGGTCCAAACTTTAATTACAGTTAGTTTTAAAGGTCAGTTGGAAATTCAGTTGTTGGAATATTCAGATCTTCTCTGTAAGAAAGATTAATGTATTCAAAGAAGAGAAATTCAAGGCTTGAAATGCATGAGCACGGAACCACCACCGGGGATCAAGTCGGCTTTAGTAGCCCCTTAGGAATTCGGATAAGATGTTGGAATCTGTCGCTACTGTCCCCAAACTGGAAATGAGTTTGTGATTCAAAAACCAATGAATTTTTATATGGAGATTAATTACTCAATAAAAAAAATGGAAGCAGCTTATGAGACAAGGACAAAAACCAAACTAAATCGTCAATTCTGAAGCTGTCAGGACAAGTCAAGGACAAGAAATCTTACTTCAAGACTTGAGAGTAACCCCCCAATAGTCCCAAAAATCTGGGGGGAAAAAAACAACTAATTTTGTGAAAACATTTCCCCCGAAAGAGGTACTTCCACGGACCTAATAATGACTTCACTTTAATAAATGAGGATGAACCAACCCACACAAGGACTTCCTAGGCGCAGCTAAAAAATCAACACCTATTGCACAATTAACACGTGAGAAATGATTGGGAAAACTTGCTTTGCATCAGGGGCGCCTATTAAAGACACAGAGAAGTACATGTCTTCCCAAATGGACAGAATACACAAATTTTATTGTTGGATACCAACATGTGAAAAAAAACATTTCAAAAACTAACAATTTTTGTAGTTACTCTTTTTTCATATCACATAAGAATCTTTCATAGTAACTGTTCTTACTAGCTTTGACTGTCATTGGTGTTTGACGCTCTCAAACTTTCCTTCATATTTATAAACAATTTTTGGTGCAAAATTTTTAAAAGCTAGTTATTCTAACTGTTGTTTCAGTTCACAAGAGTATTAAAAAAAGCTTTGCCACATTTCAGATACAATTTTTACGTCAGAAGCATAAATGCAGTTAGAATGCATTAATAAATAACTTTATCAAATAAAAGAATATTTTCACTGGTCAAATGAAGTTAACTGTAGACCTTAAAACATATTCTAAATATGTGTGGCACTTACACATTGCACGTTTTGTACTTTAAAAAAGACTGACACTACGTTACAGACATTGATGAGAGAGGTCATTTTTACATGTTACAGTTAAAGAAAAATTGTCAAACGGTGTGAGCAATTAGTGTGTCAGATTTTTTGGGGGGCACTCATGACACAGAAGCTTTTTGTGCCTTGAGGCTGTTGATTGCACGTGTAACATTTTCGAATAAACCTCACCAGTTTGACAGATATTTTGGACACGTTTCCTACCCAGTGAATAGTTATTAAGCCCTGCTTCGAGATGTACATGTACCAAGACTCTTGCTTTGGAGATAGAGATGCAAGACAAAATTGCAAAAAAACTTGGGGGAGGGAGAGTTTTGATCTAATTGAAGGATTGTGGATTTATCGGTATAAAGCTTTTGGAAATCAAATAAAGAAAATGTCATCAGTGCCTTTTTATTGGCGATGAACGAGAACCAAGGAGATGCGGCTTTTTCAAAGCATAATTCAAATATAAAACCTCTTAAGTTTCCCCTCAAGTTTTTGAGGGGACAAATTCCAGGCACATGATCATGACAGCTTCTATGCTGCAACAACTAAGATGGTAAATCAATAGCTGGATCTTTTCATTTTTAAAGATTGGCTTAACCTATCATTCAGAATCCAACACTTTATTTTTTGTGTAAAACCCAGCCAAAATCACTTTCTGTAGAGCTCTGTGTAGCAGATTTTGAAAAACTACAAAATATTTCCTACTGGAGGGCAGTTTAGAATTGGATTTTAAATGACTCGGAAAAAGTATGGTACAGAAATGGACTTCAGTGACCATTTATGGTTTTCTAATTGTGAAATGCTGTGGAACTGAAGTAAGATATGTTTATCTGCATACAAGGTGGCTGCTTTTGCAAACTGGTCCATGTAATCACAGGTACACAATGTGCCTATTGGTGTTCATCTCTGAGTGACTGCTGACTCGTTGCGAGACCACGGTCACCCGTGTGGTTCTCCTGATCGTCCAGACTCGGACCAGTCTCTCCCGATTCCTTTCCGTGCAGCAGTTTATCACCAGCATGCTCTCCCGAAAATCCCGGCTCCAGAAGGCGTAGACAAAAGGGTTCAGGAAGGAGTTGGTGAATCCCAGTGGGACGAGGCAGTCCTGGATGATGGTGTGAAGGTTGCAGGACTCGGCGCAGATGGCGTGGATGGCCAGAGCAACAAAAAAGGGGGTCCAGGTCAGGACAAAACAACCAATGACGACTGTCAAGGTCTTCAGCGCCTTGTGGGTCCGGGAGGTGCGCACATTGCGCACCACGCAGGTGTTGCGTTGGAGGTCTGCGATGCGGCGCGCCTGGTTACGGGAGATCTGCAGGATGCAGGAGTAGAAGTAGAGCTGGACGAGCAGTGGTGGGATGTAGCAGGCAAAAGTCAAAAACAGCATGTAGCTGCCGATGAAGGTGCGCAGGATCTGACAGCAGCCCGCGTACACCGACACGTCGCTCCAACCCATCAGCGGGGCTAGTCCAATCAACAGGGCCACGATCCAGATGATGGTGACGATGACTCGCGACTGGAACTGGCCCACCCGCTGCGTGTAGACCATGGGGTTGGTGATGGCGATGTAGCGGTCATAGGCGATGCCAAAAACGCTCAGGATGCTGGCCAAGGAGGCCAGAATCAGGAAGGCGATGCGGACCAGACACCACTTGGGTTCTGGCACGGCCACCCGCAGCATGACCGCCTCAATGACACAATTGATGCCCACTAGCAGGTCGGCCACGGTCAAGCTGATGATGTAAGAGTAGCCCGTCTGGAGGAGCACTTCATTCTTGAGGATGACGACGAGCACCACAACATTGCCGATGACAATCAAGATGCCCAGGATTAAGAAGACCACAAAGATGCCGATGTCTGAGCTGGAATTCTGAGTGGCGCAAGGTGCGTCCACCAAAAATTGGTTCGTGGGTAGTAACACTGTACTGGTAAGGGAGTTGTTTGGTGCAGACATCTCCTTGCCATAGATTCCCAACTTGGATAACCACAACACTATGTGAGGAAATTCAATCCCAGTCCAAAACAGTGGCTTTAGCTTTGCCTTCCAAAGGAGACAAGTTTCACTTTTGTTCAAGCAAAGTACGGAAGAAAATATTTCTCCAATACTCAAGTTTTCTTAAAGATGAATGTCAGTTCTCTCACCTATTTGCGACTGAAGACACAAAAATCATTTCCAAGTCTGATTCATGAGACCCAACCTCCATACTGTGCCCTCTTCAGTATTGCTGTAAATTTATAGATCCAAAAACTTGCTGTTTACGTATTCAAGTTGCATGAGGATGCCAAGTTCTTCACTTATTTTCCCGCGATAAAGACACAAGCGTCTAGCGCAAGGGTTGCCTAATTCCACTTTATATTTATGAAGCTGTGGTGTTTGCAGGGTGGTCTGAAAATAGGTTAGAGTCCCAGTGGAGGCAAGAAGCGGCAGTCACGTCAAAACAGTGCAATAATCCAATTCTGAAACCCATCTCTTTGGGCAGACGTTGTTTCACCCGAGTTAGTTTGCAAAAGAAGGATGCATCAACTGTGAAGAGAGCCGATTGCTAAGCGATGGCCTATATAACAATGCGTGGCAGTCCCTTTGTCCAATTCCAAAAGTCACTCCCAGAATTGACCCAGTTCAGGTAATTTCAAAGTTTTTTTTCCTCCAACTGTGTTCATGAAAACAAGCTGCAAAATATATTCCAGGGTTGAACAAACACTGGTGAGGGGGCAATACCTCCGTGGGTGGATGCTGACAAACATTATGATTAAAACTGATATTCTTTTTTGTAAAAATTCGCATGGAAAAAATGAATAGAGCCGACTCTTGTTACTCAGTAGCAATGCTTCAGGGCACATTAAGAAGAACTCTGATAATCCCAGAGCTGAGTCAAGGTTCTGTTGAGCATTAGGCGCCGAGACCAGATGGAAAAGAGAGACCGGAAAACTTAAGCTGAAGAAATGACGTCGGTGCCGCAGGGAGATACGCCAGTAATTACTGACATTGTGTCGGTATCTGTGTCGTCCGTTGCTACCAAGTCACTGATGAGTAATCCTCGCTGAGGCCACCGCACCAGCGTGGCGGCATGCGGGAGTCCATGGGGAAAACTGTTTTCCTGGATTCAGGTGACTCCGTGTTTTTTTTTTTCCTCCTCCAAACTGGTGAGTGGCTACTGAAATCGTCCACCTCAAGGACCCGTCAATTACCGCGCCTCAATCCCTAAATGCACATTCTCATCATTCCTTCAAACAACTGCTTAGCAACCACTGATTTGCTTTCTCTTTTTCTCCTCCTCTCTGTGCTTTTTATCTTAAGAACAGATCATTCACGGCTTTTAATCGTCGGATGGCCCAGTGACACGGGAAAAGCACGGTCGTGTCCTAAAATACATGTTCTAATTCATGGGGTGTAGTAAACTGCACGCACACACATCTCCAGTTTTCTTACAAAATCGTAAATTCTGCACGCTGCTTCACTTTATACAAAGGAAACATTTTCCACAGAGGGCAAATTTATTACGCTAGGGTAGGGTAGGGTTTGATACCACCCCCAGGCAGAATGAGAAATACTCAGCATAAAGCTGGTTTAATATGCTGTGAAATCACCATGTGCTGATGTACATGTAAATATTTGGAATAGAAATGTGGCATCAGAAAGCTATGCAAATGCTTCCTTGGTAGCTATAACCTGATTGGCTGCGACCATGGCAACCAACTCCATCCACACTGTTAATATTTGGCAAGGCCCTCTCTTTTTCTTTTCTTTTTTTTTCCTTTATGAGCCATTTAGCACTGCCAGCCTGACTCCACAATCTGATTGGATGACAAACCACTTCTAATTTGAATATCCCGGCAATGCATCACAGCTGTGTCCTCTAATGCAGAGGAGGCTTCAGTGCCCACAATCTGCTTCATCTGCCCCTCTGACATGAGCCAAGTGTATGCATTGATTTCTGTGATTATGATTACAATCATCTGCTTCTATAGACACAAAAAAGTCTTGTTCTGTACCAATTTTACATCAAATAATTTGGGTCTTGGAAATTTCATTTTTACATGTTGAAGTGTGCCCGTTGACACTTCTTGGCCTCACATACGATGGTTAATCCATAGACAGAATTTATTAAATTACTGGGAACCTCAGAGAAAGACTTCCTGTGAGTTCGGCAGTCTCCTGCATATGGACAGAGCATACTGTCTGAAACGCTGGGTACCCTCCGATTCTTTTTAGAACCACGCGTGCTCAGAAAGAGGTATCATTGCATGGTTACCGCAAACCTCTATAACTAACTTGCTACCTTCACCATGAAAAGCTTCAAAGCTTAAAAGACGTCCTGATATTTAATTATAAAAGTTTTACTATTGGAATACAATTTATAATTTTTCCAAGCACACAATTTGCTTTACTTCTACAGACCATCGTCATGGTCTGATTATTGAACTAAAGACTGTTTCATCCATTCCTAAGTGTACTTCCTAGAATTGGTGATATTCTTCTGTCGTTTGTAAACACATCCTTTCAATAACAACCTCTACCATCTTGTCTTATCCAAAGTGACATCCTATTGATTCTGGAGCTTGCATTCATACAATCCAAATTACTCTTCACAGCCTCACAGACAGTGTGATCCACTCTGTCTCAGCCGATCGCCCAACCGCTGGACCGCTTGTTTCCTGTCGACGTGGCATCACGATGGCATCGCAGTGGAGGGTGTGCAAAGCCGTTTCCCTTCTAGACAACTGAGACAGCTGGCAAAATAATGGAGGAGGAAATCTGTCTAACGACCTTCTACCACAAAGACCCTACCACTGTCCATCACTCCACTTACAAACACTGACAATCCCAGAACTGGATCACCATAAACTTTGCAAGTTTTTCTCTTTTTTTTTTCTTTGAGTGTTTACCATGCAGCCCTGAGAAAAAAAACAATGTCTGGTTCAAATGTGTTTCCAAAACTCGATGTCCCCTCTCCGCCTCTTCCCCTCTCAAGGAAAAGCTTTAGGGCTTGAGAAAACACCACGCCAAGAACCTTCAAACGCTGATGTGCCTTGAAACTTGCTGTTAAAGACACTCAGCCTGAATGAACAACGGCCTTCCGTGTACGCAGACAAGTGTCACAACCGCCTGGTCAAAGCCTCCAAGACTTCTCGACAAACTGAATCACTGACAACGTGGAGCACAGGCCTGATTTGATTTGAATGGATTTGGTCAGATGTCCGCTGAACACAAAAGCACTGAAGCACGCAGCGGTAGAAACGAAATGACTCGGTGTTTTTCCCATAATTCAATCATGTTACAAACAACAGCCTGGAATGTCAGTTTTGCTGCAGTAGGTTTTAAGCATCAAAAGAAATAAGGTAAAAAATCAATCCAACTGGCATGTTCCCTAATTATCTCTCTGGTATGTCGTTTCAAACAATATGAGCATCAGGAAATTTTTCTCCTGAGCAACAAAGGTCACAGCTGCTCAAGATTTAATTTTAATGATTACCACAAGGAAATTTAATACAAGTTTGCAATAGAGTTGATTAATATTGTCAGAGGGCTGCCAACATTCTGTCGGATAGCTCACTTGGTAGCGGTTCAAATTCCAGTCAACTTCCTTCATACCTCAACAAACGTCATCAGCAAAGAGTGCCGGTATTTATAACAACAAACTCAAGATACTTCCATTGAAATAATAAAAACCAAAAAAAAAATGGATCAGATTAGTTTGGTGAGTTTCCTGGTCTGGTTTCGAGGAGTGTGAGCATTGTGGCTTTGTAGGATCATCTGCTTGAACTGTTGCCAGGGAATGAGAAAGACACTGAGAAATGAGGATACTCGCCTGACTCAAAGAACCTTGCTCAAGTTTTTCTTTCAGCGCTTGATGATCAATAACGGATGCGTTAGGCCTAGCAAGGACAAACAATGCTAGTGTGCATGCGACAGCACCGACACATTGATGCAAGAGGAATGGACTAAGTGCACAAGTGAGCCCTCTGGAGGCCAAAACTGAACGACTGAATGTCAAGGTGAAGGACCACTTTCCTTCCTGTGCCCATGGTCGGGTGAGACAACACTGTTCACATACGTGCAGTTTGTTGCAGACTTGAGACATTGTCTTTATATGCACCACCACGTACTAGCCCCAACTTGCTACATAGTACAAGAGGATTAAAGGGCCCCATGATAGGTGGTTTTTATGATTTATAATTGAAAATTGTATGTTTTTGTAAAGGGTATCCAGAATGTAAACGTTGTTGTTTTGATTAATGAATGGGAAAAAAATCAAAACAAATTTTTGGCAAAATGGCCCCGCCTCCAAGAGGCATAGAAAATTTGCATGTCTATGATGTACATTTGAGAAGACATCATCACACACTGTTACCGCATGAATGCTTGTCTTGGGTTGATTTCGGAAAATTCAGTCCAATTTTTGGGTGCGTTTAGAGTTCATGCCAACTGAATTTGTTGCTACAGCCTGTGGCAACACCTATAAAGATTGGACAAGCCTGCATAACTTTCCAACCCAAGCGAAATTTAGACAAATTTTGACATCAAAAGTCACGCTGACCAGAGCCAAATGGTCAGGACCGACAGCGAGCTCCAAACTGTGCAGCGCGCAATTCTAGCCGCAGTATTTTCTTCCAAACATGAATAACTCGTTTGGGATTACATTCAAATGATTGCCTAAGTCAGATGCCACGTCCATGATCTTTGGAAAAAATCAAAGAAATCCTGTGAACAAAGACGGAGAGGAGCTTTCATGAAATGCAAATGACAAAAGGTATGAAATGCTTCCAAATCAGCCCGGCGCTCATGTGAAATTGCCCATACAGTGGTGGGCACAGCATGTGTGCATGCTTTTACAGGGTGCGGGCATTGTTTATGTGGACATGTATTTTACGTTTGAACCTTCTGCAGAAATTATGAGTGTCCAGTGTCTATGTTCTTCTCTGTTCCAGACGTGCCAAAAGGGTGCCTGACTATAATTATGGGTTCTCAATCGTACGTCCCACACAGCGCCATCATTTGTCAGGATTAAAACATTAATTTGAGGGGTAACTAAAATTAACCACGACAAAGGGAATCTTATTCCTTTTTTACATCCCCTATCGTGTTACTGGCATATTAGTGACTATTTTAAACAATTTAATAACAGTTTGTCCACGGAGATCTTCACGGATCCTTTAAACAGAGTCCTCAACCCTCTGCACACAGCCAATAAAAGGGGCACTGCCCTTACTAACACCTTCTCAAATACCACTCTGCCTTTCCAATCAAAGAAAGCCTCTAACTAAACACAATGTGATTTGCAGTAAACCCAAATGCAGTATGTACATGCATGAGCACATCTGGTATTCTCTCTGTTTTTCCACTGTCGAAATCTCCATCACTCCACACACAGAAAATCTCCACTACTCTGCAATCTCTGCCAGGAATGCTAGCTTAAAGGGCCCTCAATCACGTGCAGTCATCACAGATCAAGCAGACAGAGTTGACAGCCTGCAACCACAAGTGGCAATCGAAGTAGAGTTCCTACGAGAAATATGCATTCCCCGTCTCTCTCTCTCAAAAAATTACGATGGGATATTCTTAGCAGATTGAACAGGTGCTCTGGAGAGCTAATCAAACAAGCCGGGGTCACTAAATAAAACTCTTGAGAGCTTCCAGGCCCTCAGCGGTGGAATGTTTCAAAGCAATTCAACGTGTGGGCAATGTGAGAATGGAAAATGACCCCTGATGCCCTCCTCCAAATGAGATGAGTCATTTTTAAGTGCATCGGATTGAAGGAAATCATGCCTTTTATTGGGGTCATTGTTCTGTTGATTTATCCTGAAACAACCCCTTGATTAATAGGTTTGACGGTGATGCAGCAACAGCACTTGGCTGGAACCAACAAAGCGAAACAGGTGATTTTTTTTTAAATATACTTTACATGTAACTACATGTAACTACATATATACTGTTCAACTTATACCTAACTCAGTTCTCATATTTAGCAATTTGATGAAGCGCAACACAGCACTGAAAAAACCTAAAATTACATATAAATGTGTAATACATGCAATTACATTTCTGCACAAGCCTAGACTTTGGTTTTGTGTTACAAACAGCATCTGTAATCAGAATTTGATATAAAGCAAACTTCTGCACCCCTCTCTTGACAAAGAATAGAAAGCTTTGCCTTTTGTGAACTGTAATGGTGATTGCTGGGGCTACCTTCCAACAGTGCAAACAATTTCTCTCAATGACCCCCATTAAGCCGGTGACCGACTGGAACTTTCTGTGACAACCATTTACATTGGTTGCCACCCGATGCTCGGTGTAATGATGGAGATAAATTGCGGCCTGCGCTTGGTACTAAGTAGTATGGATCTGACCAAAGACCATCATGGGACTTGCAAAATCCACTCGGGAAGCTGCTTCTGTCAGGTTGTTGCGAAGCCAAATGACATGTTTCATTGTTACTGTTTGCCTCCTTGTTATGAAAGTCTTGAACTGATAATCATCCAGGAAGCTTGTAATCTGCACTCACTGTGATTGATTTCAGTACAGGTTTATTTATTTGGGGATTTTATGGAGGGGGGGAAGCTCTAGCCTGTCATGATTTTATTTATGAAATATGATAAATGACCTTTGCCAAATACAACAAATGCAATATGACTTTCTGGGAGTACTAGTTAAACATCACAGGTTAACTATAAGCATTACCCCGATATAGGAAAAACAAGCATGTTTTGAAATCTCTTCAGATCCCTCTGTGTTATGCTAAGACGCATGCCATCAATCCCTATACAAGGTTTCCGATGCAACTTGTTTTTAGTAAAGTCAGTACACTTACAGAAACACAAATGATCATATAAAATGCATTTTTAAAATTTTCTTAAAGTTAATAATCGGACAAGAAAGACCTTTATGAACCTCTCTGTCATCTTTATTTCAATTTACCCAACAAATCTTCTGCAGGTCATTGTAACAGAGCCCTCAAGCGAGTATGCCTACGGCTAATAAGAGAATCGAAACAGGTTTCCTACCTGTTCCATGGTGGGGCAGCCGATGATCTGCTGGTCCTCCTCGGGGTAATTCTCCTTGACAAGGCCCTCAAACTGCTGGTAAGCCTGCTGCACGTTACTCTGAAACACGGAAAAAAAAAACAACAAGTCTCATTTCGTGAAAAAGGAAACATCTCTGGTGGGACATCAGGGATGTCTGTGACAGGTTCGGGGATGGGGGACAAGAAATGAGACGGGGCTAAGGAGGGATGGATGCAGAAAGTATCCAACCACACTGACAACAGTCTAAAAATAAACACAAAGGCCCCATAAATGTGACCCCTGTTAATGTGGTGATGCCTTAATAGAACATTGCCCAATATCATTACGGAGGGTGCTGCCTTGCTGCCACCCACATCAACAGCGAAAAATTTTACTCTGCCTCCGACCACACCAGGCATAACGACAACGGCCAAATTGCTGGCTGAGGGGCTTTGTGAAAACAAGTCTTTTCTTTTTTATAACTGGCAAAGTTTTTCTGTGCGCATCTTGAGGCTGACCTCTGACCCATCTAAAGGCAACCAACCTTGACAGGTCTGAAGAGTATGTACTCTGTGTCCTTATTGGCCAGGTAGAGCGACATCTTCCTGAACACAGACGGCAGCCTGGACTTGACCTGCCTGTAGGTGGCGCTCACCACTTCATGCACTTTCTCTGTGCCAAGGCCAAAAAAAACACCCAAAAAATGCAATTGACAAAATGGTGTGCACTTCCTGGTGGACGGTAACGACACTGATCAAAGTTGTGTTACTCCTTGGCAAGGCCTAGTATACGTAAGAACGCAGGTGCTGTTCTCAAACTGACCATTAGGCAATGGCCCTCAGCCTCGGAGTTGAAAATGAACACTAAGTGTCAATCAAGTTTTTTTCTACCACATTGAGGAAACTCATTGACCTTACCTGCAGTCGCAAAGGGTTGTTTTCTTAATGACACCTGTGCTGCCTCAGATTCCTTGTTCATGTCTATGATCACAGTTGCCTGCAAAAATTGTTACAGTTTCATCTGTGTTTACTGTAGAACTCAATGACGTTAACAGTAAAATTCTTAATTAACACAATGTAATCTACATACAAGTTTTTTCTGTCTTCAATTATCTCTTCGAAAAACAGACGTTCTACAGATTGGCGATTTTCTTACTTAAAGATGTCACTTCAAAGCAAAGGGTGATAAACAAATGTGAGCACTGACCTTTGTTAAGAAGGAATTGAGTTCAGGTATAAGCGTGTCGGTGACATGCTTGATGAACTGCTCACAGGTCTTTTTCAGCTGCGTGTCTACGTCCTTCTTGGAGTCCAGGAAATGTTCTGTCACGTTGGGCGCACCCTGGGAAAATGATTTGAATGACGAGAATTTTGTCAATCACAAAGAAGATTTTGATATTTGAAACAATATGAAGTATTTTGAAATTGCTCTTCTGTCCAATATTAAATGATTAGAATAGCTCCTAAAAGTAGTGTAAAGACACATGTAAATATATATTTAAAAGAATTGCTGGAATAATTGAAAAGAAAAAATTAAAAAGAAATTGTAAAATAAAGTCAGTAACTTCATGCTTTAAGGTGAGATTTCAATTTGCTCTCATGAATAAATTATTATTTACCTCAAAAAGGAATTCCAGGAATGCATTGTTGCTGCTAAGCGAAAATATCCGAGATCGCTTACTCAAAAAACTGTAAGCAGCGACTATAAATGGAGAAAGAATTATAAAATAACTTACCAAGAAGAAAATGCACAACACTAGTTTTATAAGAAAAACGTGTAAAGTCTTCAGATATAAAATAAGTTTTCATTCAAGCAGACAGACTCAAATATCTAACATGTATGCATTAGAGACCTACCTTTCATAGTGGAGAAATCTAGTGCTGTTTCCTTGATGGAAAATTCCACTTGAAATGGAGCAATCTGTTCCCTTAAGATCAGTAAGTGCTTGATGAGGAAAAGCATTCCATCAAGTTCCGTCTACAGAAAAAGGATACAGAGGAAAAAATCAGGAAGAGACCCTTTATCTCTCTGAAATTTTGAAAGGATCAGATCTGCCCCGGCATGATTGTTATTTCTACGCTCTTTGAGCCTCACCTGACGCTTGACAATGCCCTGTTCAGCTGTCACCAGACTCTGGATGCAAGACAGCAGTGTCTCCTGGGATAGACCTTGAAATATTGCTTTCTGGAATTATGGGGGAAAATGCAGAAAGGAAAGATTAGTCTGGCATCGATTTGCAAATACCTGCCTCTTTAAATGTCATTCAACTGTTGGCAAGTTTAGGATTTTTCTAAAAGAGGGTCCCAGTGTGTAAGGGGCTAGTGAAGTCGGATCAGAGCATTTTGACAGGGTCTTACATCGATACACCTGTAGAGCTTGGATAGACAGACCAGGGTTCTCCTGACGGTGGGGTACCACATCCCGTGGAGGTCAGCTGGCGAGAGATTGGTGGAAGGCTGGCTTGGCTGAATCACAGTGCGCCCTGAAGAGCAAGTCAACAAAACAACAGAATATGAAATCATTCAGCATTTCTATAAGCTTCTCTTTTAAGTCGTTAACTATGGATGAACTATTTAATCTTGGCTTGCTAACGACTGACTGGACCAAGTACAGTGTGGTTTCTCAGTTAAATGAGACGCAGAAATTGAGCTCCACACTAACCGACAGGTTTTGGGGGCAGTGTTCCACTTTCCCCCTCCCCTTCAGGTGAGTCGTTCCTGTCTGGTGGGGCACCCTCTGGTGTGCCTCCGCTGAGGGTGGCTACCTCCTGACTGATTGAGGAGCTTAGGGAGTCTCCCGAGCCTCTCCGGGACTGGGCCTTCTCGTGTTCCTTCTCTTTCAGGCTTTCCGAGATGCTCTGAGGACAGATGAGATGGCGATTCGGGACTTTAATGAAGGAACGGGGATGCACAGTTCACACACAGATTCGCAGGAATCTGAAAACAGTGGCGATTTGTTCCTCTGATTGGAATAAGTTCTGGATGGTAAAATAGCTGTGAAGGGCCATCTCTTCGACACTTCATGCTCAACTGCGAGATTGTAGAGCTTTCCAAAGATCCTAAGAATGTGACATGACAAGCTTACCCAAAAGCAGATCATGTGAGGAGACTACCTACCTCCATCATTTCCAGCTTCTCCGGGTAGGCCAGGTCACCCGGTGCCGGCTTGTAATTCAGTATGTCTGTCTGTACATAGATG
Organism: Acanthaster planci; assembly: GCF_001949145.1. The sequence goes on along the minus strand of NW_019091394.1, from coordinate 328,450 downwards.
CTGGCCCGGTACACCAACCTCATCTGCACATCTTCCAACATCTGACGATTCACTGTCTCAAATGCTTTCAGTTCATCGGCTGTGAAAAAAAATTGCAACATGGTAGTCTCTGTCTCTTTGTAGGCAAGGGTGACCTAAAAAAAGGCTAATTTCAAGGATTTTTGGAAGCATTGCAGTTGAGTCCTTCACATGAGGCCCCCTCTACAGCTATTTCATAAACTCCATCCAAAGATTTTTTTTATCAGACTGTGGCGAAGCAATGAGAACAGACTGCTTTATAATGTGTATTACTTTTTTCAAATTTTCATGCTATTCAAGTGCACAATCAATTTGAAACCCTCGTTTGAAATTAATCAAAGCACAATCTGGAAAATAAATTGCGGTTCAAATTCACTGATAACTTACGATTGGTCAGAACGTGGTCTTGGAGCATCTCTATCTGGAGGATGCTGCAGAGCTCGGCGAGTGTCTCGAGGTGATTGATGTGGATGATCAAAGGTCTCAGAACATCATAGAGACTCATGCACAGGCCTTCCAGCATGGTACTGCAAACAAGATGAGGAAACGACGTCAGTGATCCCTGCTACACCAGAACTCTCCAGACATTTCAGTATTTGCCACAAGAAATGCTATCAGAAAACCAAGGATCGCTGCTATAGCACTAGAATGAAGGTTTCAGGATCAGTGATTCTGGTCTTGATGATGTCACATCCTTCAGTTCTTAAACACCAATTCGATGAGGAAAGTATGAGGGCTTACTCAAGTTTGTCAGTCGGCCTTGAGAAGAAGTGGAAAAACAGCTGGTACTCGTCTTCACAAACATGCACCATGAAGGCACAGCCACTGCGAACCTGCCAAAAAAGGAGTGACTTTGTGAATAAAAGAAAACCGTTTCTGTAAACAGAAGGATGGCTTTAATTCAAGGACCTGTAAGTGGTCTTCTTAACATCAGTTTCTTAAGGCTTGGTAAGTGCTATACAATGCCTGCTAGGAATCTTTAGTTTCATTGCCAGAAACATCCTGTCATTACATGTTCTATGGTGTATTCAGACTAGAAGGACCTACCAGGGCACAGTGGTCCCTGACATGCTTGGTTGCTAACTCACTGACAGCTGCTGTGATGCTGGGTGCTAGGAGTTGCTGTCGCTGGTTGAGATAATATTGGTGACAGTCATCTAACAAGGTCTGGTACCTGCAAGCACAATGATTAAAACACAATGTTGACCATAGGATACAGCTCAGCAAATCTGGTACCATTTCGTGATCCACAAACAGTCTGTGCATATATAAAAGCCAACCACTTATAGGGCTCCAAAGTGTACACCAAAGTTAAACAAAGTCAATTATCAGATTTGGATTCCGATCACTGAATGGCTGGTTCAATTCCAGATGGTGTACACAAGCAAAAACACTGATACTCACTCTGAGCTTTTGTCCAGTCGCTGTTCTGTCTGTTCCATCATTCCTTTCACCTTGGGTGCCTGACTCCGGAACTTGCCGTAAAATAGCGTGAAGGCATTTTCTGATGACTCAGCAGTCAAATCCTACAAAAGTACAGCCAATTTTTATGCCATCTCTGAGCAGCGTGTTACAATGTATCTTCTTAAGATTTTGCGGCGAATAATTTAAACAGTTAGGGCAAAAGGTACTCTAATCACAGACCCTACCCATTTGAATTTCCTTATAGTCATTTCCAGAGAGTAGAAATCAAGATTCAGGCTTTTCCATCCTGTCTCCGCTGTTGGTCTGGTCACTTCGCTAAGTAAAGGGCCTTACCTTCTTAGGAAGCACCTGCTGTGTGGCATTCTGCAGGATGTTGAAGACCGAGGTCCTGACTGCGCTCAAGGCCTTGGTGAGGCAATGCTTGAACTTGGCCTGGTAAACATCCGACTCCTTATAGTGGGGCTGCCGGATGGGGGAAAAACCAGGAACCTTTCTGAATGACCAATTTGTGTCGTTTGTAGGCAAACCAGTATGAAGTGGCTTTAATGGATAAGGAGAAACAGCCGGTCGGCAAACATGTCGTACTCCGGTTTTGCTTTCCATACACACAATCAGGTGGATAAAATTTGCCGCACAATAAAAGGTGAGATTTTTTGGATTTCAGAAAAACAACAGCCCCATGCTGACGTGTGAAATGTTTCCCCAAGAAAATTCTCACAACTGGTTGGGCAAATCCAAGGACAAAAATGCCTGTTTTTTAGGAGCGACGTTCCCAAATGTTTACAAGATACAAGCAAAAGTATTCGCTCTTTGCACGCTGCCGCCATAGGCATGCAGAGTCTCAAACTGGTAGCAGAGTCACTTTGTCCAATCGCATGGTGTAAGAACTGATGCAGCACGTGCAAAATTACATAAGCAACATTAATTATTGTGTAAAGTTGCTAGATTGATGCTCTGCATGCCTATGGCAGCAGCGTACAAAGATTGAATACGGGAAAAATATGCAATCCTTTTCTCCATTTGCAATGTTTCATGGCAATATTTCCTTTAGTAGAGGTACCCATTGAAAAAACTTCAACATCCAATTGTTTCTTCCATCAATCACACAGTCAGGTTGACGTAAAAAAGACAGGAACTCCATGTACAGAGCATGCAGGACCATGCATGGATTACTGAGCACTGTTTAGTGGGATTCACATGCCAAGACTATGAAATGCCACCAGCATCAGCTAAAAAAGACTCGTTACATTTCGGAGGGCTCCTTCACCAAAGCATCTATTATTACAAGTTATTTGTGAGTTTCTTGTGCCTCATTTCGCCTTATCCGTTTCTTCTATCAAATGTGAGAATACATAGTGCTTAAATCAACAAGAACCTTAAATTAATTGCAAAATCATTCCAGTTTCTAAGCTTCCATCTTTATGCCGCTTCCTAGATATGAAATGCAAGTTTGCCTTGCTAATTTTTTGCATTCAGGTATTGATTCTTGACAGCTCAACAGCTGCAAACATATGGCACAACACTTTAATACTACGGCACATACGGATTGGGCGTAAAATAGCCACTAAAGGAAAAAAATCAAATATGTTAATAAGTGTGAACTGTTTGGAGAACTTATTGTTGAGTGATGGAAAACATGCAGGTGAGGGAATTAGTCAGATTCAAATGGCCTCTCACCTTGTATTCTTCACTGTGTTCAGAATCTGTGTCTCCAGACTTCTAGGCATGTTGCAATATGGGTTACACTTTATCGGTCACATTCACAGTTTACAACAATGAAAAAAAGGCATGGAATTTTGACGCATAACTACAGGAGTTTCTTTGGAATGAACACAAATTTAGTCGATTTTTCTACGGGAGACGACACAAGGTACAAACTGAGAAATTCCATTTCCGAAACATCAAAACAAAAAAATAGAAACAAAATTGCCAACAATCGAAACATAAAAAAAAATAGAAAACAGAATTTTAAAGCATTCTCATTCTGTCCAACCATCTGATTACATAAAGCCTTACCACTGTCCCATTGCTGCAAAACGTTAGTGTGAAAATGTTTACATTCTCAGGAAAACCTTTACTCACATTGACAGTGATGTGGGCAATGCACTCATCCAGCTTAGACAGCATGGGGACAAAAGACTCACTGGTGACAGAGAATGTGGGTGAACTGAGCTTCTGTGAAGGTAGGAAATAAAAACTTCAAAATTACACCAAACAAGTGCTTTAAAGTAACACTTTGTGTTGTGATAATTTAAGTATGGCTGATTAACGCATATAGAGCCCAATTTTTAAGTTTAATCACATGTTCTGAAATAGGTGGGGCTAAGATTCAGTCAGATCATTTTTTGCCAAGCCTTTAACCCTCCTTTGGTTTTACAGCACAAATGTGCACAAGTGCCCAAGGTCACTCTCTTGCATGTTGGTGCAGTGCCCAACACGACACAACTGTGCTTCTTTGAGGTGTCTACCAAATGACCCAAAGAGTGACTTCAGCATAGGAGGGTTAATTCTCTCGGAATCCTACCTGATTTATTCTCTCCAGTTCGTTGAAATACGACAACCTACTGCTGATGGCTTCTGCCTTGTTTACAAGCGTAGTCTGAGAAAGAAACAAATATAAACGAACTTCATGAGAGTTTGTTTCTGCCCTGTTCACAAAGTAGAAAGATCCATTCATGGCACTGTCTGAAGTTGATATTTCACATGGTCTGAACATTTCAATTCATATGTCTACATCTCCCCTTGTTTTGTTGTGGATGTTGAAGTCGCGGGGCAACGTTATCAGCCTCGAAGGAAGAGTCATACCTGGTCCTGCAGCGACTCTTCACAGGCCTCGTGCAGGGCGTTGGTCTTGGTGGACACGTGGACATACTGCTTCTGCAAGTCCTCCAGATTGGTCAGCGCGTCGGACACTTCGTTCAGGACCGACTCGCACTGGTCTCTGTACTCCTTCAGCTGGTCACAGTAATGCCTGAAGCCAATCGGCAAACATGATCAGTCAGATTAAAACAGAATGATGTCACCTTGGTTGCACAGTGGCCTAACACAAGTTGGTCTTTGTCCTTGTCACTGCTTTTGAAAAATTGCCAAACACCCTAATAGTGAAAAAAAAACCTGGTATGTGAACCAGTGTAAGAGTTCAAAAGGACATTACACAATTTTTCTTTTATTTACCTGTATGATATCTCCTCATCATGGTCCATCTGACTCTCCACTTTGTTAAACCAGGCAAAAAACTGTTCCAAAAAAAAACCAGAAAAGGGTAAATTGCTCATAAGTATGTGTACTTCCTCAGATAACTTACAAGTCCAATTTACATGCATCAAAATGGTGACCCTCAAATATTGCATCCCACTTCTGACACCAAACTTCACTATGTTTCTTTGACTCAACCATGTCAACCAGTGTCCCTCCAACTTACCTGCTGGGCGTTCTCTATCTTGTCACCCTTCATCCCTAGTGCCTCAAAGCCTTTGGACAACGCATTATCACCAGCTGTTGGAATCTGCACAGTAGGCATGGACAGTTGCTGGGAAAAACTTCCTGGCTCATCCAAAGGCAGCTGTAATAACCACAAAAGTAAAAAATATGTGAAAATATTTTGGTTCATCCTTAACCACAATAGTTTTTTAATTTTAAGTCTTGCTGCTGACAAAAATTTTATAACAGTAACAAAAGGCCTTAAACATGTTAAACTTAGGCAAGAAGAAGAACTTCATTTCTACAATGTATTATGTTTAAATTAATTTAGCCCAGTGTAGAATGACAATTCAAATCAGTTAGGCCCAGTTAAATTTGAACAAAGTCTCATTAAACTTAAAGTTAAACAAAATAATATCAGAGTCTTTATTCTTCTAGTTCTACACATTTCTTTCGTTAAAAGTTCACAGATAGCCACAGCATTCTGTGAGTTTTGACATGCAGGCCCCTCATCTGTTACTTTGCCCCGCCTCCTCAGCAATCCCCACCAACCCTCTCTCATTTATGTAGGCCTAGGCTATATACCATGCGTGACTAATGCTAACGCAGAGTGCCAAAGGAAAAGAATGAATATTTCGAAAAAATAAACTAACCTCAATGGGCAACGGCCTATTGGAGACATTGGATGTAAGCTCCATGAAACTGTCTTTCTGAACGTCACTTAAGGGCGCTTTTGGGTCGCTCTTTTGCTCCCAGGCACTAAGTTTTTCTCGCATCATTTTCGCACTAAACAGCCTCACTGGGTCCGACATGTTGGCAAATATCACCCTCTTTCAAAAATTTCCTCATTTCGTAAAATTTGTGAGTATAAAAGTATCACAAATTGGAGTTTTATTTTGAGTTTGATTTTCAATAATATCTTAAAATTAAGTCAAAGTCTTTATTGATATTTCTAAATATTCACTGAAAAATAAATTGAGTACTTTTGGTCAAGAAAGAAGTAATTATGTGAATCAGAAAGTTCATTCACCCAGTCATGAGGAGAATTGTGGAGCAGACGACACGAACTGTTACCAGTGCAGTATTGGCTGATGAAATCCTAGAAAGATTCTGTCCTCTTCCATTGAATTTTTCGTCGGAATTGAAGTATCCAGATCTAACACAGACACAAGTATGATGTCAACGACGAGTGTTTTTAGGGTTTTTATCAGGAAAAGCTGCAAGAAATGCGGGTAAATGAAACGTGTCAATTTGCCCAACTAACATGACAAATGAAATGGGTTTTCAGTATTAAATGATGATGCTCGTGAAATAGATGTAGGAATAGGCCCGTGATGTAATTATGATGTTGGGCCTAGGCTTTCTATAATTTCATAACTTTGGTTTATTCATGTTTTGTGTCCATTTTCAGATCTTTACAAGTTCAACCAAGCCGCTACTTTAAAAGAGACACCGGTGACGGGGGAAGATTAGTTAAAAAAGTTAAACCAGCAAAAGGAAAGAAGATAGTCGATGCCAAATTTGAAAAGGGAAGTTTGGAGAAGTTTGTTGTCCGATATGATTCCAATGATGTCAAGCTACCTTACAGAACACTTGTCAAGCCCTTCGGTTTTGCCTGCCTGGTAAGATTCGTTTACCATTTGTAGTTAAACTGCATTTGAAGGTTTCCCCTTTCTTCAAATAACTGAAAACGGACAGTCGATGCCTTTTAATATTTCATGTATCTCAACTTAGTCAAGAGTGAAATTTAGTGCAAGTGTTAACTGTTTTTAAAAGTTGATAGGGTACTACCGAGTTTGACTAATCTTTGTGCAACCGAAAGTGATTTGAAAAATAAAGTGGCCTATTTGTGATTTTTTGTAATGTCCTTTTTTCTTAGTTCACTGGTTGTAGTTTTGCTGGGGCAGCCGTCTGGCAGTATGAAGGCCTGCGGTCAAAGGTCATCGAAAAACTCACAAGCCAGATAGGAAGGTACCAACGGCGCCCTCCTAAGGCTGGCGAATTCAGACAACAGGTAATAGCACCGGCAGTGTCAGCTTGAACTGTCTTTTTTGTTTGTTCTGGCCGTGTCCAATAAGCCTCGAGCTGGACCAAGAGAGGGTGCCGTTTTCTTAGCAACAGAGGTTGCTTTTTCTCAGCAACGGAGGTTGCTTTGGTCGGGAATAAACTTTGCTGGTCCACGAACGGCTAGGAAATGAATGTATTGTGATCACATCGCTACCAATAAAATGAATACTCCTAACCAATATGGCTCTTTTCAACTGATGAGGGGTGCTTCTGCTCGGGGCGGATAGGGCAAAATACAGCAAACCCCTGCTAGATTTTTCAGGGGAAACTGCGACTAAGGAATGTTTTCATTGGCCCTGACTTTACACAGATCAACCAGTGGTTCCAGCACTTGTCGGGCACAGAGAAGGTGGTGCTAGGCATCATAGCCGCCAACGTTGCTGTCTTTGCATGCTGGAGGATACCAAGCATGCAGTTTTTTATGGTCAAGTGGTTCAGCGCCAGCCCCGCTTCAAGTTAGTTTGCCATCTTGTTATTTTTAGCATACCTGGTATATTACAAATGGTAGAAAAGCTACTCTTCCAAGATGACATGGGCCCAATTTCATGGCGCTGCTCACCGCAAGCGAAAAATCGGTGCTTACCATTGCAGAAAATCCTGCATGCCAAACATATTTCGTGGGTTAGCTAGGAATTTTGGCTTGCGCACATGCGTACATCCCCTAACTAAGGATTCTGTGCTTAAAGGATTAGTGCAGCATTTTTCTGCTTGCGCGGTTAGCGCAGAATGGAGATTGTAAGCGCGGAATTCTGTGGTATTGGAAAGCAGTGCCTTCAAATTGGGCCCTAGTTATTCCTCCGCGTACTTGTGTCGTATACCCCTCGTAAAAATTGCCATCTCTGTGATAAATTGAGCAAGTTTTGATGATCTCCTAAAGGTGCCTTGTGTTTACCCATGCTGCTGTCTACGTTCAGCCAGTACTCTTTCTGGCATCTAGCCATCAACATGTACGTCCTGTGGAGCTTTGCACCGAGTATAGGCATCACTCTTGGCAAGGAACAGTTCTTAGCCATGTACCTCAGCTCAGGTAGGGAGCCATTTGGAGCAGTTGTAAGCAGTTGTAAGTTGACCCAAATGTAACTCCTGGATATAGCAAGCTTGAGAGTGTCAAAAGAAGATATAGCTGCATTCCTTACACTTATTCTACCAACCCAACAAAAACCAACCAGAGGAACAAATGAACAAATAAATTCAGAGTTGCCAAGTCTGCAGTACAGATTTTAAGTAAGACGTTTGAAAGATTTGGGAGTGAGTGATTCAAGTTTTAGATCATCTTGTGTTTTGACTTTTGTGTTTTCTCACAGGTGTGTGGGCATCATTTGCCAGCTACGTGCTGAAAATAGCAACCTGCAAATACCACCCATCATTGGGAGCAGTAAGTACACAGCAGCCTTGAAGCTTTCTAGAAGTTTCCCACACATTGAAGCCTGGATTCCCTGAGAATTTATTCATTTGAGTCTTTGAAATTCATCGACAGGATGGTCACATCATTCCCAAGTGAATAAGTGTCTCTCGGCTGTATCTTTTTCTTCTCTAGTCTGGTGCTATCATGGCTGTGCTTGGAGCAGTATGCACCCAGTTCCCAGACTCCAGGCTAGCCATCATCTTCCTACCATTCTTCACATTCTCCGCAGGGGCAGTAAGTAGGATAAAAATCCTTATCCTGTTAACATCTCATTTCCTGCAAAGGCAAAGCTTTCCCTAAATCACCATTTTTTTTTGCTCCGGGCTCAGTTTTGGCTGTCATTTGAGTTGAAAGCTGTGAATGTTTGGTTTTGTGACATTTTGAGGTTTCAATTGCTTTGTTACAGGCACTGAAGTTCTTGATAGGTTTGGAGTCTGCCGGTGTCCTGCTAGGTTGGCAGTTCTTTGACCATGCGGCTCATTTAGCAGGCCTTCTAACTGGATGGTAAGCACCTTTTAGTGCTACCAAATAATGGTACTTGACGTCCAGATAGTAAAGCACAGACCCAGTGTTCCAGCTTCGATTCACAGTAACTAATTTTGTGTAAAACAGTTCCTTGCGACTGTCTGAATATGCTTTGCATGTTTTTTTCTATGCAGTTACTATGTGACACTTGGCCACAAGCACATCTGGCAGAAGCGGGAACCAGTGATAAAAGCATGGCACAAGTTCAGGGGACCAAGCGAAGCGTGAAGGCCAACATGCAAAAGTCTACCAGCACAATGCATTATCTGTAAATGCATGTGCTGCGAGGTCCGTCAAAGAATTGACAGCGAGAAGTCTAGGCTCTAGACATTATCTTACTGGTCTGGCAGTGTTCTTATCTTAACTGACGGCTATTCTTTATTTGGAGTTCAGATCTCACCTTTTGTAGTAACACCGTGTGCAGTAAAGAAACTGCAAGGACTACGTAACCAACAAAAAATAGATAGGCATTTTATTATTTGAATTGTACTTGTATGTTTTATTCACACGACACACTCCACTTTGACTGTTTGCTCTTTTACAATCAAACTAAATTGCAATAATGCCACAGAAATGTAGTCTTAAATCATTAATGAATTGGTACGCCATATAGTTTTAAGCCTTTAATTAATTTGTTAGGTGTACATTGTTGGAGCAAACTTGCATTTATGCTGAAACTGAACACACAAAGGCTCTTGTGCTTGATTAGGGGATACACGTTTTACTACATTTGAAAGTTCAAATTTGCCAGTAGTTTAAACTGAAACAGCTGAGAAAACAGCGGCACGACCTTTGCTTTATATTATTTTAAGCTACAGATTATGGCACGACAAATTTTGTGGAAATCTCTTTATAGTAATACAGTGTATTTACACAACCCATGAATAACTTGGACATAAATGAGCAACAAAAGTCACCAGTTGATTAGAAACCAATTGTTTCTGAACAAGAACTGAAAATCTCCACTTAATGTCACTGGTTTGAGCGGTAACAAAAATTGTTTATGCACAGAGAAGCCCTCCACTGTCACAGAGTGGGATCCTTTTCTGAATGATTCCTGCAAACACTGAGACAGGAAGGTGTAACCTCATTTCGGGCTAGTGACACCCTTTCAAAAAAACATTCTAAATTATGACTACAGAGGATCTAATTCTATGCAAACAGCAGTCATCATGAAGTCCACAACCAACATGAAGTAAATGTGTTACAGGTGCAACTTTGAAGAAACTGAACGATCTGAGCTGATGCAATCAAAAGGCCTTCAGAGGATGAGCCTGTCTTCCTGGTTGACCTCGTCCCTGATCATCTTGGAGGTATCGGTGACCTTGCCCCTGTTGAGATGGCAGTCTCTCTTGCACTCCATCAGGGTCTGGAAGTCCTTCCACATCTTCATCTGCCTCATGTTGGGGCCGTGGCTCTCCTTGATCACCTTCTGCTTCTCTCGTAGACTCTTAAAAGAGGTAAATACAAGAAAGAGATGACAATGAAATCGTGTTTGATTTCTGCGCCGCCTTGAAGAGAAAATGCACAACTTTTACGCAGTGTAAGTCGGTGCCCTTCATGCAAAACAGCTGGTGGTCTTTACTGCAACTGGGATACTTCTTATATACTTCATGACGCACCTGTGAGTACTTTCAAGTGCTTAACTATAACACTGGTTTAAGTCATTTAAATTGGTATGAGAAATAATTTGGATGTAAACAACTTCTCTTTACACTACCTTGCCCAGATTTTCTTGCTCCTGTATTTTCCGCGTGTACTGATCCCGGAATGCTTTCTTTCTCTCGGCCGGGTCCGAGGAGGTGTACGCCTTCATCTCGTCCGACACTCGCTGCTGCTGCATGGCGATGATGCGACGCATGCAGTTTAGATAGTGATAGCGGCTCTCCTCTTGAGAGCACTCCTCGCGGTAGGCCCGCACCTCCTGGAAAGGCAGGAAAAGAAACAATCAGATCTAAGCTGTGATCACAATTCATAAGGGCAATACCCAAATTATAAAACTCGGTCACTGAGCATTGAGTGCTGATATCGAGACGGCACACAAAGCAGACCAAATATCATCTAACTGACCCGTGTCCAAAATTACATCAACCTGATCCAAACTAGCATTCATTCACGGTTTATAGACAGTAACTGCTATGGAAGTCTACTGGCTGAATTCAAAATAGTTTTTTGGAGCAATGAGACCAAAACCAAACAAGTGGTCCAATTTTTTGAAACTGTCCAGCTTAATACAGAAAATTTCTGGGAACAAAAGACATTTTCTAAGATACTGGTTACCAGCCAAAAATGTCAAACAATTTATGCAAATGAGACTGGTACATAAGACATTTTTGCTAAGCACAAAAATTTGCAGAGCAATAGTTTCGGCTTTGAAGTTCTAACCTGTTCCAGCTTAGAGCGGTTGCTCTCCAGGCCAGCAGCCAGCTGATCGTATGCCGATTTCTTCTCATGGTAGACTGTCTCCAACTCCTGGGCTTGTTGGCGGAGGGGCCGCAGTTCCTTGATAACTGGTGCCAGGTCAGCCTTCTTGGCAGAGATGGTTATGTTCAGTTTCTTAACCTATTGGGGAAACAAGTGACAAAACTGAAGAACACGACATTTCCTGCTGAAGTCCCCAAAAGAAGACCACCTTCCCTGCCATATCACAGTCTGAAAGTCCTCATTGATTAATACAGGGAGAGAGGCTTTCTAAAATGGAAGGATATACAGCCTTGGCAGAAATCCATTCACGTGAACAGGTGCCGCAACAGCGTTCCAACTTGCTGAAGCTCATAGAGTTTGGAGTCCTTACCATTTCCGACATGTCCTCCAGCGTCCGTCCCTTCATGTCATCCAGCTCACTCTTGATGGCCGACACCTTCTCCAGCTCTTCCTGGGTATCATGGTAACCGGACACGCCCTTCTTAGCCTCCAGTTTGGCCTGGTTGGGGGGGGGGAAGAATGATTAATTTCAAATAAAACTCTGGAATAAAATCTGATAATTACATTCCATATTTTGACGGCTCCTGTCAAGAAATGTATCGAGTAACGGGCATATCGTGCAATTTTTAATGGAATGCGCCGCACAAACAGCATTTCTGTGTTAAAGGAATGCAACAGAAGCCAACAAATTTCTTTTCCGAGAAACCACTGTGGTCATTCTCACCAGGGTTTTCTGCAGTGCTTCATCCCTCTGCCTGAGTATCTCTTCAGTCCTGGACAGCACACCGTGCTCTGCTCTAAGCTCAGCCAGCTCCTGCCGTTTCTTCTTGTAGACGGTGCTCTTACCTCGGAGCTTGTTAACGTAGCGCTTGAACTACGCGGGCAGATTACCGACAGAGAAACAAAATGCAGGGCACATTCCAAAATTTATAATGAACAAATCGGTGTGGAATACATGCCCTCTTAGTTGTGTAAAAAATCTTATGAGAAACAGGTCTTGTATTAATGACTCCCCAAAATATTTCCACTTAAAGACAGGCATTGGGCAATGAAGTTTCCATAGCTGCATTGTAGACATAAGCAAAATCTGACAAAAATACACCAAGAAGCTCAGACAGTTCATCAAATAAACTTCCTCACACAAAGGTTGGCTCAAAGTGCTTAACACAAAGCATTCAGGTGGTACAAATTCCCCCAAATAATACCCCTTTAAATCTGATCTAAACGAGTAGGCAGAACTGATTTTTGGTTATCCAGAATGAAAGCACGGCCATCTCTGACCTACCTCGTCTCCTTTGAGTACCTCCTCTCCCTGCAGGCCCCTAACGCTTTCCCTCTTCTCGGCTGCTTCCTGCTGGCAGGCGTGCAGCTCGTCCTTGGCGTCCTGCAGTGTCTCAGCCGCCGTCTCCTTCTTGCGGCTGATGATGGCTGCTTGCTGCCGGAAGAGTGACATCTTGTCGTCGATGGGATCATTACTCATCATGCGCTTCTCGATCAGGCTATTGACCTCCGAGTTCACTGTTTTTATCTGCCATGAGAGTAGCCACAGGGAATCATTACAACAACAGTCATACCAAAAGGCCATGATTTGGGGTTTCCACTACCTTTCCATGGATTAAAAGATTCAAATAAATTGAACACTGAAATTCCAAACGGAAGTTGCAATAAAGAATGAAATTCCTCACTGCACAAGATCTGTAACATTTGTATTTTTTCATAGCTTTACATGGGCAGAAAAAAGAATGAGAAAACTGGTTGATCTGACGGGAAAAGTTTCACATTGACACAATTCCTGTACAAGCACCCTGGCTCACTGCCAGCCAAGACAGTTTAATACCTGAAATGTTTGATTTTGTTTCATGTGGCTTGCTATGCCACAGCTAACAACGTTTTATTAAAGACACAAGTGACCTGTGTGTGGATCTCATCCAGGTCGCTCTGACCCATGGCCGGCTCATTGACGACTCGCTCCAGATCCTGGCATGCCTTGCGCTTGGCCTCAATCTCCTTGGGCAGCTTCTCCTGGCAAAGATACGTGTTTATCTTGTTCTCTTCGTCCAATTTCTTGACGAGGCCTGCATTACGCCAATTCGCAATCAAATTCGTGTTAAAATGCTTTAAGAGTTAGGCGACAACTGACTGTTTTTACATGTGTATGTAAGCTGTATGGTTCAAAGGACGCAAAGTATGGCCAAGCAACTTTTAACCGGACATGTAAAAAATGTATGATGACATCTGGGCTTTTTCAAGATTTTCAGTTTTCAAAAGTCTTCAAAAATTCATCATTTCAATTAATGGACGTTTACACCCACATGAATTACTGTCTGGTGGCCACTCTAATCTGACAAACAAAATCTATTGACGCCTGAGTATG
>NW_019091394.1:235757-314632 GCF_001949145.1 Acanthaster planci | reverse complement strand
AGCGCTTTTGTCCCCGGTGGTAATCCGCTCTCACTAAATGCCCTAAACCGTGGTATACTGTTTCAAAACAAGGCTGCATTATCTCCACTATTGAGATTGACAAAATGTCGAGAATGCCCAGAAGCCTGGTCTTTTGTTACAAGGCCCAGTTCCGTTTGTCCGATTTCGGAAACCCGGCGACGCGTATAAACACACGGTGCCCGAAACCGGAGTCCCCGGCGGCGAGTGGTTAACACTAGAGGATGAGAGTACACACTACAGGCGTGTATGATGCTTAAGTGCCCTTACTTTATAGTAATGTTTTACATTATGCAACATGAAGTCTGTCATTTGAACAAAGCAAACTCCTCTTAACACTTGTAATGAAAGTAGAAAAAGGTTTGAGGTTGTGATTGTTACCTTCAGCTGTCGCTCCCACTGTGGACTGTTTGATGTCTTTGAGCTGCTGTGAAAACCGCTGCAGTCGCTGATCAGCATGATGCATCTGCAAGGCAGGACAACCACAGAATGACAAGCTTTTTAGTTTCTTTTCTGATGCTAATGGATGCGGTTGATAAACCACCTCAGAGACTGCGTCATTTCTTTGGTTACAAGGGGGTTTCCTTGGAGTGGTGTAGGAGGTGAAGGAGGTTTCTCATATCAAGATTTCTTGGCACATACCTGGTTCTTCTGGTCTAGTTTCTGCTGGGCCAGGGACATCTCCCGATCCTGCTCCTTCCGGAAGTTTCGGGCAATCTCCAGCATCCTCTCATAGTTCTTGACGGTCTCAACCTAAACGACAGCAAAAATTTAGCAACATCTTCAATAACTTTGACCCTTTAATGTCCAACGACAGGTTCACTGAATTCCTGAGTGGTAACTATTAAATGAACTAGAAATAGACCTACCCTCTTTTTGAGCCGCTCGATTCTCTTGACAATCTGTTCCTTCTCCTCCTCCATCTGGGTTATGTCCCGTCGGATCTCAACAGTGGAGAAGCCAGATGTCTTCAGAGACTCTGATTCCTTGTGTAGCTCCTTAAACTGGTCGACCATCTCGGCATACTGTAATTAAGATGTCCATACCCAGTAATGTCATTCCCCGAAAAAAAATTCAGCCACTCACAATATGGTAATCCTAGAAGGATATCCAGATAATCCACAAAGCGGCTAAGAAATGAACATTGCTCAGCCAATTATAGAGAACAGTTTCCGCTCAAGCAATCGACATTATCTACAACAGTAATTGTACAAGGACAATTCTGTGGTTAGAAGCCACAACACTGGGAGCTGTTAAGCAAATTTATGTAGAGCCAGTGTTCGCATTGTCTGTTTTTTTTTTTCTCGCTGACCTGAGCGTAGGTATCAGTCACTTGGTCGTCCTGCATGATCTCCGGGGGCACCTCAATTTTGACCAGGAAGCGCGCCAGGTAGGCCCGCTTCTTGAGCTCTGACATCTTCTGGAAGAGCCACACCAGGATGGGGTAGATGACAGGCTTGTAGCCCGACACCAAACCCTGACGGAACGTGCTCCTGTGACGGGAAAAAAAAAAAAGAACATAAAAGAAGAAAAAAATATGTTGCTATTAAACATTTGATGCATGTTTGTTTTCAACTTCCATTCTGATATAAATATTTGCATTTTGACAGAAATGGGCAGGTTTCGTGTCAATACTACAATGTTTATGCCAACTGAACGTTTCGAGTATCTTCTTTCTTGCCTCTCAGATCCTTCAAAATAGATTGGGAGGTTTTGAAGGATTTTCTAGGATTGGGGAAGGTACAGCCCAGTCAGTTACTCTTTACTCAGGGCTTGATGCCTATTTAAAGGTTACGTACACGAACAAAAAGAATATGAAATTCATTTCCTGCAGAGAAGAGCAATTTGGAAGTTTGGAGCAAATCTCTGGCAAGAATGCTTTAGGTTTCATTCCACTTACACATCCTCGTTGGGCTTGTATTTCAAGACACGCAGTTCATTCATCATACGCATGGCAGTGGCATCCGCAGTTTCCTCGCGAATATCCAACTTGTTCTAGGATTTAAAAAAATAAATCCCCTTATGTTAATCACAGCATGGTCATTGCACATCTGTTAATAAATTACTAAAATATTACGATATAAACAAATAAGGGGGCTATATACTACTTTTTTGCCCCATCCTCAATACAAACAAAATGTTAATTAAATAAAACGATGAAGGTTTCCATTTTTTTAACTTTCAGTTTCAAAGAAAAGAGCAAGTCAATAATTTACGGCATTTTAACAGACTCTAGTTAGGGACTTGTATGTCAAAGAAGGCAGTAACACTTCAGAAGTCCAGGGTGACATTTATTAGTGTTGGGCGCGATCCTTCAATCTTTTTGCAATTTGTCAAATCTGACTGCTCAATTTTTCTGATAACTCCACCATCAGTCAAAAAACTTTTCTTTCAAATTTGCAGATGTGGAAGATTGTTTTGAAAAAGGGAAGCCGAGTATCGACTGATGGCACAACACAATCATGCAATAATGCTAACTGACTGATCACACCCGTCATCAGGACTAACTTGAGGGTTGATCTCAGCCAGCACATCGTTGGTGACTTGCAGGAGCTGTATTGGCTCCAACGAATCAAAGCTGATCAGGTTGTAGGAGCGTTTGAATGGCTCCTTGTTCAGTTGCTCCACAATGTATTTGAGTTGTTCACTCATTTTTGGAGTGTGTCTGTCAATTTGCGTCACCTGCAGTAAAGAAACATACAAACACGTCAGATATGACTATTTTTCCATAGGGCTGTGCCGAATATCCAAATATTCGATGATTATCGAATATTCGAATATCATTTTCCGAATCTGAATTTTCGAATGCACAATTCATGAAAAGGAAGAAGTTTCTTTGGTTTTAAATGAGAAAATTGCACTATGGAGGCTTGTTTCAAGCACATTTAAATGAAAAGCGACAGAACAATATATCTTACAATGATTCAAAAAGTAAATTATCATTAAAAAATTTAAAAGGAATAAATTGTCAACAGGGCAAGAAGTATCGTTAGTCTGTTACATCTTGCTCAATTGTGGTTGAAGTGAGAAGCTATTATAGTGATTATAATGTACAATTAATTGTGTGCATTATTGCAACAGAGTTTGTGGTTTGTTCATCAACAATCTGCCAGTCAGTACAACCGAATATTCAGATAGTGAATTATTCAAATTGACTCAGCCCTATTTTCCCCCTCTTCATAATACAGTCACAGGGCAGGCCAGGGCCGGATAGCGCTCCTCCAAATAGCCCCATTCATTCATGATCATGTGGCCTACGGTACAGGAGCGCAGCGTACCAGAACTGTGGGGTCCGACGTCCGCTCCTCTCCCACGAACGGGACTCCACAGCTTGGGGTAATGAATGGGGCCGTCCTCCAAACTAGAGGACTAGCGCAAACCCGAAAAGAAAGTTATTTTCTGCATAAATTTTACGTGCATTTCACTGATGAATATCCTTGTTACTTACTTCGATGAAATATATTATTTATACAGTCGAAATGCGTAATTCCAGTCATTTGTCGACCTTCAAATTTCTCGAAAAATGTTCACCACCGCAGCCCCCCGCGCTCTAGCAACAAGACAGTGGAAAGTATTCAGTTTCCCGGATGCTACAGTGGTTGTGGGATACTTGCTATTTTAAGCCTCTTGGCCGTATCCGAAAGATACAGCTGAGTGGACTTTGCTTGGGAACAACACGTGTACCTCACCAAGCCACTGGCTGGCAGCGGCAGATAGTTCCATAGACGCACGTGTCACGGCCGGCCGTAGCCGGGTTAAGCATAACCTGAATAGTCTGCTCCCCAGGTGTGTTTGCGTGAGAGATGCGGTTTGCAATAGGGAACGAGACGACATTAAACGCTCTCGTTGGAGCTTTAAAATAACCTCGGCCTTTTCCCGAGAATTCAGTTGTTCTCCTTTCACTTTGTTATGTTTGTGGCGAGTTCAAAGCAGCCGAAGCATCTGGATGGGAACCATAATCAGGTATTCTTGGATGTGACTGATTTAATCTTTGTATATCCAATGCGAATTAACTGATCAGAAAACCCCATTGGTATTAGTCATGTTGCGATAACGTTAATAAGCCTGCGATGCGAGTCACCTAGCTCTAGAGTCAGTGTAGCCCCACTAGTGTGGCACGGATCACTCCCTATTTATCCTTAAGGAGCCACACTAGTGGGGCTAGAGTCAGTGGAGCGTTAGTATTCCTCTTTTTCGATTTTGGATGGGATCGGTCTATCCCGTCCAAAATCGAAAAAGAGCAATAATAACGCTCCACTCATTTGAGCTACGAGTTCCCATAATTCGCGCACTTAGTACTTTGACCAAAATTTATTCTTAAATATACTGGCTTCATTTTCATGTTTTCAGCAGTAAAAAGATTGACTAAAATCCTATATGGAATAATGTTATGAAGAACATCGGATGTCACAGAAACAACAGGCATGACAGGAATAATGTTGTCTGCAAATAAGTCGTGTTGGCTGCAGTAGTGGTAGTAAAACCTATGTCACCATAATTTAATTCGCGCACGTACATTGCAAGCGCCATTTTACGGGGTATCAGTTATGCCCTACTTCTGAAAAATCTACTACAGTAGTTAATGTCTCTTGAATGAGGAAATTTTTTTGCATTAATTACTTTGGCTTAGTGATGCATTTTGAGGAAAAAACGCTTTTATTTGGCGTGACTTCCCATTTTCCTATCACTTTCTCTTTTTCGGTTTCCTACAGTTTTATTTTTTCAATTTAATTTGAAATTACAGTGAGGCATGAATTTTGATTCTTTCAAATAAATCATAATTAGCATTAATATGAGTTATTTATCTGGATACTATGACAAAATGCCTCTTTCTACATGTGTTTCTGAAAAAAAGTCACATATACAGTGCCACCGAATCCATGCCCGTTGTCGCCAACGGGAATCTCAAAATATAAGGTGCGCAGTACAGTTTTTCAGGCTCCATATTGTTTTATTACGCCTTCATTATTTAGTGAAAGTTTATCGAAGTCGTCATTAGTTCCTGTATCAGACATCCAACATCATTCGTGAACAAACAGCAATTATTTATCCATTTTTTACAAAATTTCAACTGGTTCATTTTTGCATTTAGTCTGTAAAGTAAAGCTTTATGCTCTTGATATTTTCCCCAAATTCTCCCTGGAAAAGCTTTTAACTCGCACAAAGCTACAAAAAGAAAAATGACGAAGTGACGATTGATCATGGACAGTAAATTAATGTCAGTGTCTAATTTATTTGAAGAGTTTCACAATGAGAAAGTTGGATGTGCGAATATTTGAATGCACAAATTTAGGGTACTCCACACCACAAGTGCGCGTGTGGTGTGGTATGGCTGGCCAATGATGTCCCATGTATGCTGCAATGTTGTATGTGATATTAACATAGATGGGCTATCGGATGCTTAAATAATTATGATCATACCATCTTGTTTGTGTTTGTGCATGAAAATATTTTTAGGCCTACTTTTAAATGTTTGGTGGGAGGGTTGACACTTGGCCTCAGGAATATTTGTATATCCTATAGTAAACCTTGGATAAGTTGGATTGCAATGGGACCGATTGATTTTTATCAGACTTTAGCTAAAACTCAACTTAAACGAAGAAGACGAAATGCATTACACAGTCATTGATCACCAGCCATACATGTATGTAACAGCCACAGCCCACAAAAAATTGCATTAAGTAATATCACGATGTTTCTAACGTCAAACAACATTTCATTTCCGCACTGCATATATTGTACAAAGAAAATCACAGCATGTTTCACTGATTGTGCACAAGTTTGTACCTTGAGTGTTGCCATCACAGGGTACGTGTACTTCAGCACAAATTTGACAAGAAAAATAAATGTGTGTGCAATATATCAATAAGGGGCATGACTAATGACCTATTTAATTGCTCTTCTGTATCAGCTGTAACATGTTTTGGGTTTTTTCATTTTATTCTTAGTTATCAATGTCCCTGAAGAGCATTAGCCTAGTGTGATTAGACTGTAGAAGTTCCTTTGACGAGAGCCACACTAAACACACTAAAAGCATGTCAGTGCGTGAGAGGCACGTCCACTGCCCAGCCAGCCTGGGAGCCAAACTGGCCCAGGAGTTCAACAACAAAGACTTCAGCGACGTCAAGCTGGTTGTCGGAGGAAAGGAGTTCTATGCCCACCGCATGCTATTAGCCAATCAGAGCGAGATGTTCCGCATCATGTTCAATGGCTCGCAGTGGGTGGAGTCCACCCAGGAGGAGATCACCCTGGCTGAGTCCCGGGAATGCGTGGAGGTGTTTCACGATTTCCTCCAGTTCTTTTACTCGGCGAGGATACATCTCACCACAGATAACATTGTTGCTGTAAGATGATCAAGTTATGGGATTTTGTTTCCAGTGATTCTATTACCTTTAGAAAGAGCTCTTGCCAAAATTAAGCTTTAATACCAGCACATAGTTAAGAGTGCGTTAAGGTTGTATTGTCTACCTGTTTTATCAGATCCTGATCTTTTTTTTTTTCGCTGATAGGTAAGAATACTTGCTGACAAGTACCAGCATATTCAGCTGATTAAGGAATGCGATCACTTCGTCACAGAGATCATCGCCCATGACGAGATTGATATTCTGGTCAACTGGCTGGTCAACATGGCCAACCTCGGTGACAGGATGGAGCAGCGCTGCCTGAGCAAGCTGCAGCTAGACTTCACCAGGTTGATGGCCTCGGGGACCTCCCGGGGCCTGCTGACCCTGGATCTGTTGGCCAAGATCGTGGAGAGTGCCAACGTGTTGGTGTGCAACGAGCTGATGATGTTTAAGCTGGTGGCCCGGTGGATCCTGGAGCACCGCCATGCTTCCACCCAGAAGGCCGCCATCAACAGGCTCCTGCCACTCATACGCTTTGTGCTCATGACCTTCGACCAGCTGAGTGCTGTGGAGAGCTCGGAGCTGGGGACCAAATACCCGGACCTGATCATGAAACACACGTTTATGGCCTACAAGGCCCTGGCCCAGATGGCCGTCAAGAAGGAAAAAGAGGACACAGACAAGGACAGAGAGGAGGACAGAGATAAAGTAGACACTGAGCAGGCTTCAAAGGCTAAAGTGTCCATGATCCAGCCACGTCTATACATGGACAAGCCATGGGGCAATGGATACACCAAGCCCAGTGACACCTTCCTCAGCAGCGAGTTTGACACGGGCAACTTCACCTGCCCCGTGGTGGACCGTGCCCTCCAGTCATGCCTCATCACCAAGATGACAGACAGCTGGCACATGTGCTACAAGGTGGAGGTTAAGCCCTGCAACGAGTCAGAAGACCAGGTCATCAACCGGGTCATGGTCACCCACGACCTCTCCTGCAAATACCGCATCATCCCGGACGACATCCGCTCCTACGAGCTGGTCGTCCTGACGGGTTACGTCCCCACAGATGAGGCAGAAGACCCTGACCTTGCGTTCACCACGCTGACCATCAAGAAGCACCTGGGTAATGTCAAGCCGCAGGCCCTCAAGACCACCTCACGCCGACGGATCAAATTCACCGAGATTCTCAAGCCGGCGCTACTTGGGGGCAGCAAGTATGTTTTCTCGGCTGCTGTATATTACAAAGATAGATAACTTGATCGATCGGGGAAATAGGAGTTTGCTACAACATGCTTTGATGACGTTGTAGTACATGTATGTTTCCAGGATTCAGAATAATCCTCCCCAAAATTTGAAATTTTTCATGAAGAATCGGAATATTCTCTGTATTACCATGAACAAGGAAAAATCACTATTGCATTGTGCAAGAGTCAAGTCCATGTCGGTGATGATTTACACAGTACTGCACATTCTCATTGGTTCCATAAAATTTTGATTTCCACAAGAGTTTATAACTTCTGAAATTGTCCGCAGTAATTTTTCATTGCTGATTCACTGCAAAATTCAGTGTGAAATTCAGCAAAAAATTCACTGCACGTGGTGCTTCCACACTTGACATGATCGTGGTCAATTTCACAGCAGTGCTTAGTCTTGGATCCAAACGTTTTTAGCTGTGGTTCCTAGTGAAACCAAGCGTCGCGATGCGCACAGTGCTAGTTACTATGTAGCTTGTAGCTAGTTTTCGTCCGTGAACACTTTCTGTATCACGTCCATCTTGCGGCTGGTATGCATCAAAAGAGGATACTGCCACAGACGTGGCACACACAATGTGTACTGCACTGACTTCGGATAAGTCGTATTATGGTACATGCACAAGATTACAGGGACAGTTTCCGGTAATACATAGGCATGTCAAAATTGCGATTTGGCAGAGATTTTAGGGGTGAAATCGGGTGAAAATGCAGACATTTTCTGCCAAAATCGGGAAGGTTGGGAGGTCTGTGTTTCTGAAGGTAAAAAAATCTTTCATCAGAATCACTAAATAAAAAAAAGTAAGGCCAGGTTTTTAAAGTTTTTTTTAAGTGTCAGAATCACTTGGGTGCAGCCTGAAATTACACAAGACTCTATGAGAACTGGCTTGGGTCATTATGCCATTAATATAGACTCAAGCTTAATACATGTATCTGGCTGCAGCCAAGTAATTCGGACATGGCCTCGGTAAAAATTTTCAAAACACAATGGTAAAATCTTCAGAAATTTATCCTCTCTCCCATAAAATCTCAAATCCTATGCTTAAATAATTCCACTGTGGTAATGAGCCGGCCAGTTTAAGTAAGAGGTAGATATTGTCCTCCATTGCTGCTAAATAATTTAGTTTTATAGCTTGCCCCTTTTGAAAAGAAAATTCAATACCAACATTGCCAACACATTTAGATGGCTTGTGTGAGTGATTTTCTAAACATTTTGTAATTTCTTAACTGATTTTAGGCATAGTCGGGTTAATGTTGAAGCTTTTTAATGATAATGTGGTGTTCATTCTTATGAACTGTTGCATCAAGAATAAGTAAGATGTTCACTTAATCTGAAAATGTTTAAATACAGAGAAGCGAGATCCAAATTTTTACCCTTTTCCAGAGAGGTAAGCATTTTGAAATTAAAATTTAGACAGAAGTTTTGGAAATACAACGGTGTGTTTCACCCCAGACATTATACCAAAATCCAGACAAAGAAATAGATACAAATTAAAAGAAATACCAGAACTGTTAAATGGTATTGCAAAATTAATTGTACATCTTTCAATAACCATTTGAAACTTGAAATGTTTTGTGGACAGCAACCCATACTAGAAGTATCATTGGTCGTGCCAAGTCCAGGTGTATGCGAATGCAGTCCATTCTAGACTACTCCAGAAATTGAAACGTGCATGACACATTTTGCCTGGGGTTTTCAGAGTTCTTATAAAGTGGTACATGCTCATGTATGGATGTAAATTGTTCCTTGATGGGTTGACCATGTCGTGGGCATCAGTGGTACTGTGTAACTGCTCCACCCCGAGCAGAACACAATACAGGCATTGATGGGGTTTTCGATGAATAGACCTGTCAAATAATGTCATGCATGTGTGCTTTCCTATGGTAGTAAGATGAGACGCAATCCGTTTAAGTCCCCTAGGAAAAGGCACAAAGCATGACAGCATAATGTTTTAGGCTTACAGCATTAAATTGGTAATGGTTTTATTTTGCATACGCACCCTCAAATCGTACTACTGTTGTAACAAAGGGCTTCAGAGCATGCAGTGCCATTTTGCCATGCCACTAGTAAAATGTGCACTAATTTCTACTGTACAGATTTGTAAATATTTTTGTACTCAATATCATTTTGGCTGCTATTTTTCATGTTTCCAATCTTTCCAGTAGATTTTATCAATACAAATTTAAAAGAGATGTTACTTGACGATTTATCGTCCGAAGCACGTGTGGCATTTTCTGTCACACAGCAACGTCATTTTATGCAGATCTATTTGTATAAATGTTCTGTATTTACTTGTCCGTACCATGCCTGTCAATACTGAAAGGAAAATTTATGTGTATCTGCATGCTGTATTTTCTTAGATTTTAGACCAATTTTACAGTTTGGCAAATGTATTTAAATGGTTCATCTTGTCAGTGTAAATCATAGAATGATCCTGTATTATATGAAATAAATGAACATGTTCCGTGTTTTCAGATCTTTGATCTCAGTGATACTTTATTGGGGGAGGTGTGTTTTGGCCCTGCCCCTTCCCTACTTGCCCCTGCCCCTTCCCTACTTGCCCCTGCCCCTTCCCTACTTGCCCCGCCCACTGTGTACTTGTGGGTTTTAATATTACAAGTACATTGAACACACATCTTCCTTTGAAATTCCACTAGACTTCAAAACTGACAAAAAAAGGTAAGACACAACCATTGTTATTATTGCAGTCAGAATTAAGTAATACAGTCTCCAATTCAAACACACACAGAGTTCTTAAAACATCCTTTAAAACGTTTCAAAGCACTTCTCAAGAGAGGAGTCACAAGAGGAGTATACTCAAGTACTTTATAGCAAAGAGTCTGGGTGTCTTCAGTTTGCCCAGAATTGAATTGCTGAAATAGGCATACATGTAATTTAACCAGGATAGTACTGAAATGTGTGTTGGCGAACAGGAGGAAAGCATTTCATCAGGAAAAAAGCCACACCGGAATTGAGAACTGTACATGTAATAACCTATGTGTGCGGATGGGTAACACTAATTATTGCAGTCAGTGGTATGTGGTTAAAGCTGTCTTTTCTATTTTTGCAACTTTGGCTCAGTTTCCTTGGAGTATTGGATTAACTCAGCCTTACACAACCAATCAGAAACTGAAGAACTTGAATCAGAGGTTCAGTCAGACAGCCAATCAGTGACTGTGTTTACAATGTAACCTTTGTCTCAGACAGCCAACTCATAATTGAGTTTATATAGCACTACTAGGCAACTAGTCAAACTGTAAAACATCAGATAGGCAGCTAGTCAATGCATACATACTAACTGTCGTTTTGACCGCCAATCAATCACTGTACATATAACTTTGACAGCCAATCAGTAACTGTTTTCATATAACTTTAATACAGTAAATCAGTCATTGTAGAAGTTTCTATGTAACACTAGTCAGGCAGCTAATCAGTGAAGGTGTTTGTATTGTAACCTTTGACTCAGCCAACGGACAATTGTACTCATGACATCACATAACCAATCAGTGACTGTAAGCATTAGTCAGACAGCCAATCAATGACCGTGTTCACGTTCCCCTTGGTTGCCCTGAGCATTTGGCGTATCTTCGTGGGATCCTTGAAAGGGAACAACTCCCTCAGCCCGTCAACAGCGCTTTCGTCAATCTCAAACTCTTCTGACTCTTCGTCCTCTGGCAAGGTCTCTGTGCCTTCCCCAAATCTCTCCAGCCCACCCTTGGCAATCCAGTCCTGCCTCTGGGCCTGCAGTTCCCTCTGCCGTGCCAGCTCCTTTTGCCTGTTCTTCTCCGCCTGCAAATTATAACGTGAGAATACTCAAGAACTTTTATCAGTAAACCAACGTTGGTGTAACGGCAGTACCCTACATTCACCTCTCAATTTGTCTACTTTTGTTATGATGCATGAAATCACACGTGTACACATTTGCAACCAATTCAGTTTCATTTTGGTAATACTTAAAAGGACTGAAACATAATCATAAAGGACTGAAACAGTCACGGCAACATGTTCGGCAAGCACTAGGCAATTTCAAAAAGTGTTTCACAAAGAGAAGATTTTCTTTGGTTGAAGACTCACATCAAGTGGTCCTGAAACCGATTACACAGAGCAACTTCTCATGTGATAACCGATTACTCATCACATTATCCACACCAAGCTCTGGTCAGACCTACAACCAGGTCTCGGTTCCGGCCAGGAATCACATGGCCACAGCACATGCCTACTTTGGCAAACTGTGCTAAATGGCCTTTAGCCTTTAACATCCGTTCTTACCTGCTGACGAGCCTTGGTCTTCTTCTCAGCAAACTCCTGGTCTTCTCGCTGTCTCTTCTCCTCGGCCCACTGTTCCCGCTTACGCTAATGAATCAGAGCAGACAGTAACAATTTAACGATCAGCTTTTAAGACCAACATTATGTCAAGGAACATGTTGATTTAAGGCCCACAACACAATGACCATTTTGCTACGTGACTGATTCATCACAACATGTGAAATTCTTCCCTCTGGTAAGCTGTCAATTGGAAGAAACAGAATAATTCATATTGTACAAGATACCATACGAAGGCTCCACATGACATAACCTGTTAAGCAAGCAGTCTAATTAATTGAGGTGTCAAGACTTGTTCGGAGTTTTGCATGGTGACGTGGTGTACAAGGTAGTATTGTTTGTTGGCAGACTATAGGAAGGCAGGAAGCATCCCATTTGAAAGACAGTATTTGCTCTGAGAAGAGCTGATGCCAAGAAAGGTCATGACATTTAGAACAGTGTCCTCCGTTTGTCTATAGGAAACCTGGGATGTCCTCAGTCTGTTTTGACTCACAATGAGGTCGTATTTCTTCTCTTGCTGCTCTCTCTGCTGTTTCCGTCGAACTTCCTCTTCCGAGACTCTGGCTCCTCCTGCGGAAAATGACAAAGCAGCACCAGGTTCTTGAGAACAACACCTCGCACCTGGTTTCTGCCATCATCGGGTGGCGAGGAAAAGGTCAACTTTATTTTTGACAGGTAATTTTTACAGATACGAAAAAAAGGTAAATGGGGGTGTGATCAGTGGACGGTGACTGTACTACATACCCACAGGAGTTGGTTTCATTGACACATGACCCAGTTTTCGTCTCTCTTTGTACGCTTCCAACTTCTCTAGTTCTGATGAGCGCTCTGGAAAATGAGATCAAAAATCTCGATAGAATTCACACGCAGAATGAAATCAACATGTAAAGGGTGGAACGGAAAAGAAAACTTATTTTTGCACAGCCTTGCAGTTTTCATTGGAGGGCACAGGGAATTATGGACGCACTTGGTGTTTCTAAAAGGCAGCTATTATCTTAATCAATCAAAAGCTTACGATTCAGTAACTTGTCACGCTTCTTGGGATCGGGCATCACACGGGTGTAACTTCCTTGGCTGAAGAGGACAGACAAAAATTTCAATTACATGGGGAATGTTTAGGGGACATCAAAATTATCGGTCCCGCAGAGTAGAACTGAATGACCAAACTAAACTTACGATTGGTATGTTTCCTGCCTGTCCACATTGACTGAGGACTGGGCGTTTGCAAAGCTCGCCTGGTTGCTGTCAGGGGAATTGAAAGTATGGTTGTCACTCCTGCTGCCATGGTAACTACTGACGGTATTTCTGCTCCCTCTCTGTGTTGTTGAATTGTTCAGGTCAGCACTGTCGTCCCACATCTTTGTGTTTTTGCCTTTTGACCTTGCTCCTGTTGTTTGACCGTTTTCTGCAGCAGTATATTTTCTGGAAGATTCAGACACCGTTCTAACCGTAGGTTTACATGGTTTAGGCCCAGGTTTAATTTTTGTCTTTTGGTCTCCTGAACTGAGGTCTGCTAGGGTCACCACCTTTGGCTTCAGAGGTGATCTAGATGTGCAGGTTTTTGACGGTGAAGAATTTGCATTTGCTAAGAAGTCTGACTTCTTGCCGGCGTCTCCAGACGATGCCGATGGTAGAATCCCTGATCTGTTTCCGCGGTCTCCAATTCTTGATGAGGCTTTGTTTCTGCTCTCAAACTGCGTGCGGGTCCTTGGGCCGACCGTATACGAACGGCTCATGATGAAATCTATCATACATGTACCACAACAATCCCTTCAACAACCGTACAATCAGGACAGAGGGGAAATTCCCAGGACATGCAATATTACAACATGCAAGACATGATACTGACAGAACGTACTTAGATTGGCGGAGTTCCCCCCCCCGAGTTTTGTTTCCCGGTGATCGTGAACAGCGCCACCATCGGTGGACGGCCTGACAAAGTTCGAGCCCAGTCCTCATCAGCGCTTCAAATTTAGTGCGTACTCGACCACTTTGACAAGGTTTTTTTTTTGGGGGGGGAGGCTTTCGCAGGGTGAGAAGAAAAAACACTCGTCAACCGCAAACTGATAAAGTGTCAATGGTTGAAGGGTCAACTGCGACCTATTTTCATGCAAATTGATGATTTCACCTCCCCTTTTCCCATTTTTTTTTCGTTTATCTCGCTTTTACTATTCTTCCCCCTTTTCATTGTTCATTTTTTTCCCGTAGGGGTACGGTGAGCGCCCCATTGCCCCCTGTGGCACCAATACCAGAACCAAGCACCCTTGATATGTACCATTATGGTAGGTACAAGTGAACTTTCACAATTAACTTTGAGACTGAAAACTCGTGATAGGACTATGTTAAACATAAGGCTAAAAAACATTTAAATGATTATGCTTGAAATTTTAATACTCAGCACAACGGTGTTTTCAACTCATGTCTTTGTCATTCATGCCAAATACAGTATTATTACTATTGACATCGCTCGTACTATGGATGTTTGCTGTGATGAGCTGAAAGTAATTTTCCGTGTACCTCCGCTTTCTAAGTCAGGATTGACCTGTAGATCACCGTTGTTGAATGGGGAAACACCTCATAACTAGATTTATATCTTAGTTACCGATGGTATGCGTTTGGATTTTTGGCAGGAGCACCGAGGGAATGTCTCTTGAGTGACATTAGCCGGAATTCATCCCCAAAGTTGGTTGTTCAAACCACTCAGGCTGGCGGCGGCTATGTATTAGGGCGCGCGTCCGCATTTGCTTTCGTCAATCGCTCCAAGACCCCGGATATCCGGGGTCTATACGGGACCACAAGGGGAAAACAATGGGTACAGCGTAGGCCGCAGGGGTCTCTGTCATGCTAGGTCCGGAATCACTGAGTAGACTAACATTGACCAAACTTGCCACTCAGAAAACACTACGTCAAGTCTAGCGGAATTTTTCCCCTTTCAACCTTACCCGGACTTGTGTCGAGGAATTACAGGAGGAAACGGACATCAGAGCCGCTGTGCACTGGCTGGTTAATTAGTCAGTATGTCCGAGATAATTTTTGTCCGTCCAATCAACTTTGTATGCTCTTATCTTCAAAACCAGTCTTTTTTCTTTCTTTACTTTATCGTGAGGGACTTTACTTTCTGCCTCTTGTGCAAGTGTGGGCTTGTCATACTAGTTATGTCAAGCTTGGCCATGATTACGAACGACGGAGGAAAGGATCTTCAGGTCATATCTAGCACTCATCTCAGCGATCTCGTTCGTGCATTTGAGTACTGAACTGAGAGTAGTAGACCTGCTGAAATCGGGATACTCCAAAAGATGGGAGAATTGCAACTTTGCTAAAAGAAAGACAGTGGAGGCGCTCTTCGAAAAATATGGGAATAGCTGTCTTAATTAGAGTTGAATTAGTTTGCATCAGTGGGATCACTGGGATTCGGTTCCATGGTTAAACTTTTGGGGCCAGGACTACTACGAAAGTGCATTGGAAGTTGTTGTTAGGGAGGTTCCCAGTAATGATGAGCAGACAGAGGGTCCGTGGGTTAATTGAGCCTAAGTGGATGGTGTTTAGTTTGACCCACGTCTTTTCCGCGTGCTGCGGATCACGCACGTATGATAACTGGTTCTGACGTGTCCTCATCGGGTCGATTATAATTTTGATCTGCCCACCCTGAATGAACATGCGATCGCTCACCCCTTCTGCAGAGAGATGTCTAAAATTTAAATAACCCCATTATTGTGCAATAAATACGTGTGAAATTTGAGGTGGATTGTCATTTTCCTTAGTGATCGATATACATGTACATGTAATTTAGTTGTCAAAATCTTGAATGAACGCCAGAAAGGTGCAGAATTATATTAATGCAAGAACTACGGTGAAAGTAGTGGGGCCATCATGAACCATGAATGGACTAATTACGTTTCCTATTGCGTAAATATGTATCTTAATTACGATGTTTATTTTCCGACATGGGGAGGCCCTTCTCTGTTACTGTTGAAACTTCCAAGAACTGTCAAAGTTCATGCAAGGTGCAAGGTGCACTCAGTAAGCCCCTGGCTTCTGCGTGCGGCCGCGTGTTCGTATGCTAATGTATTTAAAATGCAAAGCAAGCCAGTGTGTTTCTGGTATTGGCCAATCGGATCACGCTCGTCTGGCGTGATCACCTTTTTTACATTTTGTGTGGTGACGTCACTGATCAGGCGAGCCGGTTTTTCCATCGCGTTGTGTGCCGCATGTGCGTGAGGTTTTCCTCTGAACAATGCGTGCGGTGACCTCTGAGTGCATGAGTCGCCGCCGACCTAAAAAGAAAACAATCCGTCATTTCACCGTATAAAAATGATGAAATCCAAGTGGAGTTGTCAAATAGGAAACAAGCTCGAGTGCGAAGACGTGATTAGATCAAGTCAGCAGGCAAGTTGTAATTATAATAGCCTGTTTCTCCTACTTCTTACCGTGTATTGCAACCTGGAGCGGATCCTTCTGCACTCCGAGATACTAACTTTAAACTGAGGTATTCATTCTGTGCGCCTGGCAGCTAGCTGCATTGGTGTCGTGCCGTTTGTCGAAATAGAAGACATTGTTGACATTAGCTAGACCACCGAACTCAGACAGCTCGCAGAAGATGGAGTTGAATCTTGCAGACAACGAGAGAATGTCGCACAGTCATTCCAATCACTCGATTCTGAGCGTAATGAAGGGATTCATCGACGCCGTTAACGAGATGGATGAGACGGTACTGATCCCCAGCCGGCTCATGGACATGCAGGCCGAGCCCAAGACGCTTGCTCTCCAGCAGAACGCCGCGTCCAGCACCAAGAGTCAAGACATGGCTGTCATCCCAGCCAGCTGTGCCCAGGACTCTGTCAGCCTTCACGCCTGCTACGCCATGCTGAAAGCCGTCAAGTCCGAGTTGGTCCGTGGCCCAATTCCCGAGGAGGACCGGTTGGCAGCCGACGACGACGACGACGACAAGGAGAACATCGGGACTGACAAAAACCGGAGTTTGGAGGAGGCCACGGCACGGGCATTCAGGGAACATTTAATCGGGTTGTTCAGTATTCTTCAGCAGCTCACCAATGTCAGCAAAAAACTGACCACCAAATACCAAGAAGAACTGGGCGACTACCAGTCATGCTTCAAACCCAAGTCATCGTCGTCACTTTTGATTTGAATGAAAAGACTATTTCTTGAACAACTTCGCAGAACATTGTGCAATGAGACTTTGACTTGAGGAATTTTCTATCTCAATATCTGACTGTATTTTTAGGACATGTCACTCACTTTTTGAACTTATGGACCATTCAGCCTTTGTACAGAACTTAGCAAATGTCGGGAACAGTTTACTAAACTACCAGCTTTTTGATAGTTTGTTTGAAAGGTCAACATGTTAAACAAAATACCCAGTCAAATTTATCGCAAAGTAAAAACTACTGTCAATGTTTCTGTTAGAAAGAGTTTATCAGAAGGAGACCCAAGTTAAAATGTTATTTTTGTAGGAGTTAAGTATTGAATGTTTTGGAATCATTTTGAATGAACAGTCGAGTGAATGCGCTTGGTGATGAATTTCTGTTGAAAATTTTCATTCGGAGACATGCACAATACACCACGTTTCTTGGAGGACTTACATTAAGTGGTTAACCTTAAATTTTGCACTTAAAATGATGCTCTTTGTGAGTGCTAAATCGCCGAATTTTAAATTATTCCGTATACTATTCATACAGTGAAACTCTTTCTGTAGTGAAAAATAGAAATATTCCTGACTTGCGCTGCCAGGAATATGACACTATGGTAAGTGAAGACGGATATTCGAGAACTAATTTGTTCGTTTTTTCCCCCTTCATTTCCTCTCGGTGTTTGCTGGATGACATTGAATTGTCCCGTATATTTTATCACAATGAACAAAAACGCACAAAATTTAAGTTTGTGAGTGTAAGTAGTGCTTTCGTTATAGTTAATGACGGTTACTATTAAGCTGGGTGTTTTACCCTTTGTTTTGTACAAAATAAAAAAGACATTGATCATTGTATCTGGAATTGCTGTACTGACTGACAAAATTTACTCCAGGAAATTTAGTTTTACAAACTTGCGTTTTGATTGTCGCAACTTAGGTTGCAAAGCAGTTTTGAAGTTAACGGTCCAACGGCCAAGCGATGTTGACAAATGCCCCTCCATTGAAGACCTCTCAACTTTCTTTGGGAAGTATTGATTGGGAAAACGTTACTTATAAGCGGGTTGTTTGGTGGAGTATTTGTACCGGCTGCTACGACAACTCTGAACAAGCGGGGGGGGAATGGCAATGGTCAGTCTTTACCGACCGCGCTGTCGCTTTTTTTTTCTTCTAGACTACTGTACTGATGGAAAAATCGTGTAACTAACTTTAACAGTAATAACAGTAAGCGTTCCCTACCCGTTATTCTGTTTGTTCTTAACCTAAAAGAAAAAAATGGAGAAAAAAGATTCGGTTCTCAGAGTTCATCAACTATGTAATTGATTTTTTTTTAATTTGTGATGGAAATATTACACACTAAAAGCAGCCCTCCACAATAATTATAAACTTCGTCCAGCCACACCTAAACAACTACCGGTGTCATTCCACTCAACGTCGTTGTCAGAAAACGCAAATTCCATTGTCCATCGTGTAACAAGGAAAAGAATTCCATTGTTAACTTGTGGTGTGCAAAGGCCACGGTCATGGACAAAGGTTCCTCCAATCGCGGCTCAGGGCTGTTTGACGTCATCTGCTGGACATCTTGTACAGGTTTTTGCTCCCGCGAGAGCAGTGACAAAGACAAAGCAAAGTTGTAACCACCATCGATTCGTTTTATAGTACATGTAGTACACTACATGCAGAATGCGGACGCAGAAACCTTTTGCGGTTTATTCACATTATGTCCTTTCTTGAAATGAAACCTTTACACATTTTGTTATAATCCTATTATTTGTTGACCCGTACAAAATATCGAACCAATTCTTTTCACGTCAAGTAGTAGTGGCAATTGAGTTTGCTTAAAGCATAGAGCAAGGGCCCCAAACAAAGCCTTGGAGGACTAATATATACACGTACGCAGTTTGACCTTGTAGATGGATAATATGCCAACAAAATACACCTACAACATAACAACTTATTTTCGTTCTTTTCCCCGGAACCAGGTGTGGTTGATCAAAAAATTTCCCGGACCTCAAGTAAGTTTGTTCCCACAAAAATGCTTGCAAATCAAACCCTGGTAAGATTACAGGTCAGAAGCTAACCGGACGTGGTGTTCAGGGGGAAATTCCCTGACTCAACTTCAGGGAATGACTGCACGTCCTGCAGTGAACACCGCAAAATGTAGCACATCTATGGTTCTGCGTCCTCTTGCTCAAAGCGACAATAAATGATTGCATTTTAAATAACGTCGATGTGTATTTATAGTGCGCAAATATCCGCCAGTAGTGGTGCTGCAGACGTTTCTCATCGTTTTGCATGATGCTGGAAACAATAATATTTAGGAAACTAAAAAGCCTCCTGGTAAGTAAATAGTGGACCAATTCACGTGTTTATTTCGATTGACATTAATAAGCGAGGATACTTGATTAATATAAATGACAAGTACATGTATGTATTTCCAAAATTCCGGAAATTAAAACCGACGAAAAAAAAAAGGTACTCATAATCCAAAATTAATGTATTCATAATCCTGTCTCAAAATTCTCCATGGTTCCACAGCTTGAGTAAAAGTAAAGCTCAACGAAATTTGAATCTCCCAGTTTGAAATTGGGTTGGGAAGTGCGAGGCGTTGCCATTTTCAAATGAATTTCGCTATCCTCCTTTTTTGTCTCCAACGCAACTTTCCAAACATTTCATGTCAGACCATGTCTAGACGTCGAGCGACCTCGCTAGTGCAAACAACATTCACTTGTCTCGTGGAGGACGTTGTTACGTAACTCTCCAAGCAACAAAGCCTTGCTCCGTCTGGCCGGGCGATGATGTTGGCCTTGGCGGAGTGTATGATTATTTGGTCTGCCTGATCACGTCTGTCCACGGCCTGTTACCATGCAGTTAATGTAGCAGTATTCGCCAGAAGCATGCCTGGCCGCGCAAATTCCAAGGGACCAGGCCAGAGACCTGGAAATAATCTTTGCAGAAAAGTGGCGGGACAGCTCCCCAGACAACAGATATTTTACGCATAGCACCAAGAATTCATAAATATACAATCCATTTCCTTCTTATATGGCACGAACCTCTGAACACAGATATTATGACAAACAACATATTTTTTCACTGCATAAAACAACTCGAGTTTACTAAGTTCCCAAACCGAGTTTTTAAAAAAAATCGTTTTTGAAAACATCTTATTGCACAATATATTGAAGAGTTCTGGAAGAAAAGCATACATGTTCAGAGTGACCATGTAAACCGCATAAAATAAATTCCCAAACAAACTGAAGTCGATACCGAATGTTAAACTTTAAAAACACGCAAAGTAAAGTTAGACTTTTCATAGAACTTCAAATCAATTTCTTGGCAGGAATAAAACTCTACGAAAGCATGGGGAATCCTCCATGACGAACGTGAAGGAATAATATAATGAGTTCACAGTGGAATCGTCGGCCTATTTATCATCTCAGAGAGTAAACAATTCCTGATACTAGGAATGAACTATTTTGTTTATAACTAGAAGTTGCATCCATGCACACTGCAGTGAGGGAGGGTCGTCAGTACTGTTCCATGTAGGTTTACGAACTGAATATAACACAGCATCTTGCTTCAACAATACTCATTAAAGGTACACTGTACACATATGTTTCAATTCTTCTTAAACAAATTATATGGAAGCCAACCATTAATTTTTATGGAAGGATTGAATTATTCCTCAATTCATAATGAATTACAAGGGCTGCCTGTTTACAGAGTGAAGTTGCAGAAGTTTTTGAAATCCTTGTTAAGCATAACAGATTCCGATAAGACAGTGAACTGCAACGCCATACTATACTTGAGAAGCTTATATCTTCATAAAGATTACATATTTAAGTACTGAATTACCCACCCAAAGAAAACATCTGCTGTCAGTATTTCAGATTTTTCTAAAAAAAATTTTCTGCTTCCCCAAAATGAAGAAATTGGCTACACAACTTTTCAAGTTCTTCATCACAACAGTCTCCATTAAGAGACAAGGTGGGTTAAAAAAAGGTAACCTGCCGTTTGATTCATATGCTTGAACTTTCCAAAGATTAGCACCAATGGAGCAAGGAAACGGTGGATAGATGCCATGGAAACCACACACGAGGGAAAAACTTCAGCCCTCTATTGTGCATTATAAGAACTGTTACCGATGAACGAGCAGAAATAATTGTACAGTGAGTGCTGTAGGCTCCAGAGCTGCCATTTTGATCATGCAATTATTCAAGGCCATGCTGTACAACTGGAACTGATGTGAACATGTACTTCTATGAAAGAGATAAATTGTCTTCAAAACCGGCTTGGTGAAGGTACCTGCTATTCACCTGCAAGAGAACGCCAACAGCACATGTAGCAAATTTCTGCACTGTGAAATCAGCCTGAGGTCCTGGGACGGGGCCCATTCTGAACATCGGCAAGGGATTGCGCTCTGGTTGTTTTTTCGTGCTAAAAAAAACTGACACTGTCTCCCTCGGCATCACAGCTGCAGGACGTTGCTGAAGCTGAGCTCGTGGGGCAGGGCCGAGCGGCGGGGGTAGAAGGTGTGGTTTAGGGAGTAGGAGTTGAGGTTGCCCAGGCAGGACATGTAGATGTCAGCAAAGCGACACAGGCGGGAGGTGAAATAGGATGGATTGTGGAAAGTGCGGAAGATGCTGCCAAACTGCGGGTTGAATAACGTCTTGGTTGTTTTCCTAAGAGGTGAAATAAACCATTTTTACAAAATTTCCAAAGTTTGAATTTCAATTTGGAAATTTCTCAATTTCAATTTCACTGCTAGCACTTCCTCGAAAACTCCTAAAATTCGGCCACTAAAACAAATTGAGTTCTTTTGTGACAAAACTCTGTTGTGGAGACAAAGTAAATCTTTTCACAGACACATTTCATTGAAAGTACGATAAGAATCTTGCATAATTGCATTACTTCTCTCAAAACCATGTGGGATTCAAGGTTTGTTAGCACTTTTCACAAATGTTGAAAGCAGCAAGCATGTAGAGGTGTGGAACAGGTATGCCTACCTGTAGAGCTGCGCTGGATATCAGGATATTCATATATCTGTTACTAAATTGATCATACTTTTGTTGAAAAAATAACAATTCTTAACTAAGCAAAAGCAATTTCTCATTTGCATGTGAATTTGGGGTGATAGTCATAAAATTTAGAAGCCATCGTTACGGTAGTGATTATAATGTGCAGTTGTGTGCGTTAATAGAACTGCTTCTGTTCATGTGTTGTTCACATAAAATTTACCATCCGGTAGATGAATGAATATTTGAATATTTGATCAAATAGATGGTTGAATATTTGACTCAGCCCCATCTACCTGACTTGGTTCCTTTCTCTCAGCCATTCCTGTACCACTGCCTGGCAACCAGGATCTGTGTGAACCTGCAACAAACGAGCGGCACAAAGGAATGAAAATGAAATCTCACATAAATACAACCACTCTTGTTGCATGCAAATCCTCCTGATACAACACACACCAGCCCCCCTTGTTGAGATTATTCAAGTTATTGAAAACAGGCTGGGCTGATAGTTCCCCTGTCCTCATTGGGATGAACTCTTCAAAGCTTGTGAACTTGATTTGGTGTTACATTTTTGGCTAAAACTGTGTCTAAACACTTACAAAGTTACAATCAAATTTGCTGTCTGAGCAACTGGGTTGCAACATATTGCTTATGACCTCTCACCTGTGAAGAGTCAGCCATCTTTATGACCTTAGGGAAGGTAAATGAGGACGGAAGTAATGGCATATCTCAATTTCCAGCAATGTTTCACAGAAATTGAGTCTATTTGCCCCAAATGTATTTTGTGATCTCTGGAAACTGTGCGTTTTGTCACCGAGATTATTCATCCTAGCTTGTACCTGGTGTTTCTGAATGAGCTCTTGAAGCAGAACCAGCCACGTCACTGCCTGCTTGAATGGGACCGAGTTGCAGATGGCTATTTCATCCTGTAAACGAACACCACAGAAATTGACGGTGCATTGTGAAAGACATACTGCATGTACAAATCACAGAGACTCATTAACATTAACTGGACACGTCTGTGCACATGTCCTTTGATCTCTAGACTCTCTCCACTGAGGCACTTAATGAATCTGTTTCATTCATATACTTCAAAGCATTGCCTAAAACCTGCCAGAAGGCTCCAACAACTCCCTCCACAGCAAACAAAGACAATTTAACAACCAACAAGTCCATAAGAGACCAATGGGCAAGGGTAAAAAAACGAGATATTCGACAGCATACCTATTTTAAAAGAAATAATTACAAAAATAAGCAGTTACATATACATGTATGTCAAAAGAGAAACAAAAAACAACATGCTAGCTAAATGTGAAAAATAATGATAGAGTGGACAAAGGGAAATGATGCCTTCTTGAAGACAGCATCACGTAAAACTTGTCGGAGACTTGCTGACAGCATTCCTAATTCTTCCAATACAAACAGGAAGCCCTGAAGGACACATTGACATTTTACAAATGAAAATGCAGCACGAGAGAGAAAGAAATCTACATTTCTTAGGAATTCTTACAAAAGGACAAGCTGTTAAAGAGACATCTTCATACAACTTTCACTTCACAGTGATCGAGCACTTTCTACCATTCTGTGGGCTGTAAAGTTAGTTCCTCATGTAAAAAGAAAAAGAAGTAGGAGATTCCCAGTCTCTGAGATGATAGAATCCCTTAACAGAATAGCCTGTTGCTGGCTAGCCAAGGACTCAGAATCTATTTGCAGGATTTAATGCCCCTTTTCACAAATAATGCTCTTGAGTCTTCAGTAATTTTATAGATGCCTTCTGATCACTGGTACTTAAATAAAGACAGGAATAGACTGGGAGATGATAAAATCAAATTAAAATTCTCAAAACTGATTTAAAATAAAACAACATGGAAGAAATGAACATCCACAACATATGACTGTAAATCTGCAATACATCTGAAGACAATCATATGTTAAGACATAATTCTCTGAAGGAGTTGGTGAACATTGCATAATTACTACTCTTTTTATGTATATCAAAAGGAAATGATTTTTCCCCCCAACAAATTGCAAATTAAGCCCCCTGGCAGCTGCAGCATTCTGTTCTTGAAAAGGAAGACTGAAAGTGGCGTGATGTGTGCTAAAGTTTGTTCACCCCAGCCTTGCAGCCTAAGCCTGCCTTTAAATCAACACATGGATATGCACACGGCAGGTAAGCCTAAAACTATATATCTTAAGTCTTTGTCCATTCTACCTTTAGTATTAAAATCTGGGAAGCGGTACTTTGTGCACTGGTATCCGAAAAAGTCTATCAAAATTCTACAACACTTGGGAAGGCATTTCCTTTTGAAAATGGTCAAAATTACAGCAAGTTTGGGCAAGCTAGCTCCCACTTTCATGTCTCTAGTGAGACCAAAACTCAGCATATAATGCATATAATTTAGGCATTGGTAAAACATAATTTCAACATTTGATTAAATTATTTTTGTATATCACAGGAAGGCCTAGAATTAAATATGTGCCAAGCAATCATGGCAATACTACAATACTGGACAATTTAAAAAAAAAAAAGTAAAAAAGGGGGAGGGGCAAAGTGTGGGGTGATTTATCCAGCAAAGTTTGTTCACCTGAGAAGTTCCGTGACCTTTTAAGAACAGCTCAGGAAAAAAATGAATATTCATATGTGAATCAGGAGGAGCAGTCTGGTATGTGGAATCTACCACTATTTGATAAGGGGATGTGACATTTAAATGGGATAGCATCAATGTCTCTTGTTGCCAGATATTATAGTGTAAGAAAAAATGACCGCCTTAATTAACATGCTCCTGGTTCATGTCATCAAATTCCTACTTTATTCCTTTGTTTATTAGTGGTGCAGCAAGAACTGTTTGCTGCGGCCATGATGCGCTTTCAACCGCTGCCAAAAATGGAATCTTCCAGCAGGAGTTCATTGATAGCTTCTCGGATGGTTGGGAGATGGCGTGATGTTTTGTCAACCTTGTACCAGGGGCATTTACCACAACCTGCCACTCATATCAGCACCACTACAGGCAATAAGATCTTTGCTGGAAAGAGGAGGCAAATTTAGGTGTATGTACATGTACTGTATGTGTTGTGTTGTGACTAACAGCATTAGATCAGAACGATCTCTTGTCAAGGGCACCAAATTACATGTACATGTATTCTCTATGATCTGTTACCATTTTATGCTGTGTTAATGTAAAAAATATACATTATTAAAGTTGTCTTTTATGAAGTACCGATGAAATCTATATTTTTATTTGAATGAACAATTAAAGCACAGTCTATTCAGGGAGCTATTTGAGAAGATTATAGGCCTGCATTAATAGTAAGATAAATGAAAGCTCACAATAATTATACAGAATAAGGTGAAACGTTTCAAAATTTGCCAGAAAGTGAGTGCTTAGTCAGTTGTAAGAATGTGTTTGGTGACTGGTAGTCATGAAATGATTTTAAAGACAAGGTCCACTTGGAAGTGACATATATTCAAGAGAAAGTTGACGATAATTGATTAGTTCGTGCAGAGATTCCTAAAAGCAGAGGCGCAATGTTAATACAGACTTGTATTGGTTCCATGTGGATCAAATACTTGTTTTCCATTAGTTGTCCAAGATTTTGCAACACAGCTGGCAAATACACTATTCTCTTGCACAGGAGACTATTTATGGCACAGCCCCATGGATACCTGCCTTCTCTGTGACCAATAAAAAAGCAGGCTGGTTTACCAAGCCCTGGCCCCATCCAACCGTGGAGAGCTAGTCAAAGGAAATAAAAGCTGGTGTTTCCGCCGTGTCCACAGGCTTTAGATATTGCTTTCTGTCATGTGAGCACATTTTTGATGGAGGGACTCCACAGCAGTGCTTGTACAACTTCAATATTGAAATGAAACTTGCACAAAATCCGTGCCTGTTGCTCTTAGAAATGGAATCAAAAAGACCTTGATTCCATCCTGATCCGACAGCCAACAATACATTTCCAAATCTTGGCATACAAATCTGTTTTTCTACGTGCAAGAAAAAAAATTCATCGATTGTGTTCAGAAAAAAACTTGGACGCTTTACTAGTTGCAAATGTCCTAATGCTGAATAGGGATCTGGAGAAAATGTCAACACCTGAAGGCTCTGCTGACCAGTAGACACACCTTGTGAATGTATCCAACACAATATTTCTGCATTGAAGACACATGGGATATAATGCCAAGTGCTGAAATTTCTGGGGCTAGATGAACTGCCCCCCCATGACTAGGGCACGTTTAAAACTAGAATATTTTTAAGGTTGTTTTAAAGACAATGGTTTATGATGACTGAAGGCTTAGGCCTTCAGATTCAGCAGCCGACTAAGTGGGCAGAGGGTTAATATAGAACCGAAGTCTGGAAATAGAGAAAATATGTACATGCTTTTCCAACCAGATACTGAAAGCTAGCTGCTTATTAAATTTGTACACTGTAACCTCAGATTTAGGTTGTTCTGAGACCCCCTTGACCCACAACCCCCTCGACCCACAACCTCCTTGACCCACAACCCCCTCGCCCCACAACCCCCTCAATCCCTCCACTGACAACTTCACTTATGCCCATGTAATACTTGCTGCTGATCACAAATCGGATCACGTCCGAAAACGGGACTCTTCCCACAGGTACTCGCGCATCTATTTCTGTGTGGAGAATATAATTACCTTACGGTCAGGTGTTTTTTATCTAGGAGGGTTAGGGGCAATTATCATATATGGGCGTGGTTAACTGCAAGCTTGATCAATTTGGGGGAAATTTATTCAGTAAAGAAAATAAGGTTCGAAGGTAAATGTCGGGCTTTACTTTCCTATTATAAAAACATCTTCCAACCAACTATTCCCCAAAAAATCATAACTGCATTTACGTAGATTTGAATGCATGCCTTGCCGCTTATAAGTCAAGTACATGCTCTTGTAACTTAACTACTGTGCAACTTCGCTGAGAAAGCAATTTTGTATTTTATACTTAAAAGTTCCTCCATGCATCCCACTTTCGATAACTGCCCCTACCTTCCTATGAAAAATACCCATGTGCATCAGTGCAGATACGCAAATTTTATAATAATCACTCCTAATCCGCCTCCTAAATGCCAAGCAGCCTCCATTCTTATTTGGGCCACGACCAGACTGGCCTGATTGGTCATCCGTGCATTCACCAGTACATTAACAACGCATGAGTTGCATGCATACAAGTGTAGCTGTGCCCCGCGTGCATGCATCACTTTTTTAATACCGTTGATGTTCTCAAACTGGGGAAATGATGCATAACACAGGTCCTAGTGGTCTCTGTTTGATAAAAGCACATATTCCGTGAGTTCAGGCACCCGTTCATCTGTGTTTTGCGGGATTTGAACGAAAGGCAAGGGAGTCATGGGGTTGAGGGGTTTTTCGAACCCCTCAGATTTAAGGTCATGGTGAGGTTGGATATTTATAGTAGCCCTGGGAAAAGAATCATCTTTCAAACAACGCAACCTACTGTTTCCTAGCCTACCTTCCTGCCAGGTTATTCGCAGATCTACTTAACATACTAATCCACAAGCCAGACATGGAAAGGAGAGCTGATGAGGGGCCAGCGGATATTTGTTACCCTTTTAGAGAGCACTGACTCTCTTATATAACACACGTTGGAATCCTTTCAAACAATGGTTGGGGTACGGATTCTTGATGAATAATTACAATACTGTCAAATATGGAGGGTCTTTCATCACACACAAAAATCGGAAATTCTCCAATCCACATTATGACACAAACAGGTGTTACCTACAAAACAGCTTTGCATATCTGCTCAGAGCTGCCCAGAGACATATCTCCATCCGGTCTGTTATAACCAGCATGGTGTTGACCATAAATCATGCATGTACGAACTGTCTGGTACCGGCCTCCACAAAATCGGTTTGAAATATTGATCAATTAAGTCACATGAGAAGTTTATGGGAACTTTCATGATTGTTTTTAAACTTCAAAACTAGTATTCAGGTTCATCAGTTTACACACAACAGAAAGTGACATGAGAATCTGACTTCACGTCGAAGGTTATGTACAGAAAATTATCCATAAACTGCAGATATTGTCATGACCTAGAGTAACTTCATGATGTTGTCACTGTCAGCATCAATCTTAACATACATATATATGTGTGCATTCCCCTCAGTGACACAATAACTTACTGATGGCTGGACGAGGACAGCTGCCTCTTGGGAAGCTTGCTTATTATCACTGTAGGGGTACATGTGTGGCTTAAACTACATTATCAAACATGCTCATGGGAATCGGCAATGATGTCATTATTATCAAAAGTGCTACTGTTCCTACTGTTACATTTGGCAAGGTCCAAACATTTGGATACAGTGCTGAGGAACCTGTCCATCATCACCATGGTTCTGATTAAGAAAGATTATGCCCCGTATTAACAATGTCTCAATGCCGTAGGAGGAAGGAACAGATCTATTCCTTCCTCCATGATGCAACAGGACAAGGCTCGGTTTTAATTATTTACATCCCTTCTCTCTCATTCTCACGGCTTGAAATTCATGGTTTAAGAAAATAAATATATTCAAACATATTTCAAAGTTGATTATAAAAGTTACAATGACCTGTAAATCACTCCTGGCATTATATTTTAATGTTTCACGTTTTGTCGTACAAAAAAAAAACCATGGCAGGCGGTGACAAGTTTTGTAAACAACACGACCAAAACATAATTTTACAAATTCAAAGAGCGTGAATTCTTTTAATGTGATACGCATAAAGCATGAATGGTAGAGGGCACTAACAGCAAGGTCTATGCCTGTCTGCTTGTTGACAACATACATGTACTAACCACATGTTTATCATACAATGCCTTAATACCACGGCATGTTTTACCCTTCACTCCTACAGCAAAGCATGCCCAGCCAAACAAAACCAATGGCAGGTTACTTCTGTGACAAGCTTTATAATGGGCCAAGGGTGGTGGCGGTCGGGGTTTTCCCTTCAGAGCTTTTCTTGGAAAGGGGTGATGGAAGCATGAAAAATGTCTCAGCAATAAAACTTGAGATTTAGGGGTTGTGTACTTAATAGCAAAAGGAAAATAAATCAATAATTACTGCGCCATGTTTTGGAGTGAGAGAAACTTGACTCAGTCTGCATGATGTTATGCCGGTGCTGAGTTCTTGATAAACTGAAAACGCACTTATACAAATGGGTTTTTTTTTTTTACAAATCTGTGCATCTTTTCTTTCATAGCTTTGTAAGACATATGACATTGCCTGGCAGATAAGAAGGCTTTACAATTATTGCTTACTGCAATATCTCTGGAATGAAAGAAATAACTCTAACAATAACATGCTGTTTGCAAATTGATTACTAAATCGTTGTAAGTTTGCATTGTATGTTTAGCGGATTGTTACAATGTCTATAGGGATTATTTGTGATCGATGTCCAACCTTTCTTCCTGGTTTGATCCTAAAATAGAGTGGCATGATGGAATTAGTGTCTGCTATCAGACATCATAACTGATGATAAGACTTAATCCTCGGATAAAAACAGGTACAGTTCTCTGACTTGGAGTTCATCATTGTTTCTCTAACATTGTTGATTTCCTACCTTTGTGTCACTCGTAAAACAGAACTAAATGAGCATTTTCACAAACGTGTTATCAGAAACTTCACAGTGTGTTCTTTTCAAAATGGTTCACATTGATATAAGTACTACCCCCCCGTGTGAGAATGATCATGTTGAAATTGGAGGAATGAGAATGAATTAGGCACACTCAAAATAGAGGAACGCAATAAAAACATGTCCAGAGACCAGTCACTTGTCGTAATCAAGGCCACTTATTTTCATAAGTGATTATCCTGATTTGGTGAAAATAAATGAAATTCAACACAGTTGGCATTATCACTCATGCCTTGGGCACGAGTATCACGCCATTGTTCGGATGAAAGCAAAACTACCCCTGAAACAGTGAATTCCATGTGGAATGGATTTATTGTTAGCACTCTGCTGAAGTTTGGTCAACATGTTTTGAACTGGATTTTCCCACATCTGAAAAGATTTTTCCAACTTCAACAATCACCTTTCCACGTACACTGTACTTAGAAACTGATAAGTTTTCAGGGAAATTTTACAAAGTGATAGGAAACGCTTCCGTCCTTAAAATGTCAACAGATAAAATAACACTTGGACAATCAAGTTTATATATTCAATTAATGTTTCCCAAGCTATAAGTAGAAACTTGGAAACCTTGAATTTGATTCAGTGTTATCCAATGCCATAATTTCATTTGCTGCCCAAAATCTTTCGGCTGGAAGGGGAGGGACATTATAGTGGTGTGATTTCTAAGGAACAATGCAAACTATTAATCAGTTGTGCACTGAAGATAAATAGATAGCACTCTTGCCTATTACTGGGAGGTGGAAGAGACCAGAAAAAAGTTACGACAGTTCAAGTGCAGAGTAAACAGCTACCAAAGTTTGGCCAAACATTGCACAGACAATAAATGTCCCACGCATGCCACAGAATGGTGCATGGCAAGTGAAGGACAGGATTTAATGTTTAACTTAGAATTTATGCACAATGGCAACCCAGACATTGAAAGTCACA
This sequence comes from Acanthaster planci, assembly GCF_001949145.1. The sequence continues at coordinate 283,966 of NW_019091394.1, read as the reverse complement.
TGTACGAACATGTTTCTTTCAATTGACACAAGACTGCTTTGACTAAAGAATGTGACACAGTTGACAGTTTCAAATTTGTCGTTTAAATACTTGTTGTAGTTAGGCACTTTATTATTATTTTTTTGGGGGGAAGGCCCAATTAGGTGCAGTTGTACAATTTTTGTTCAAAGGACTTCGTCAAATGTTGAATAAATTTGTGTAATGAAGTAATTTCTGTTGCTGATAAACCCAAAGGTTTGGAGGGCACTCTTGGGGGTGGCAAAATAATCATCCATTTCCAAAGACTAGATTTAAAAAGAAATAAATGCATATTGCTAGCTAAAAAGGAGGCTGGAAGGGGGAAATGGAGCCAGAAAGAATCTGGTGGTGCCACCTTAAACCCATTTCCAACGTCTGTTCCCTGTGGGTATATGGGTAACGGGTTGAGGGGGAGTTAAACACCCCTGGCCTGACATCATACGTTATCAGCTGACCAGCTCTCCTCCCTACAGTCCAGCTGACTCAGACCTCTAACCTGTCATGCTTTCCCCCTTCCCTGATTCTCTAACTGGCCACTTCCCTCCCATTCAGATGCCCCAACAACAGGAAATCTCATCAGAGCGATTGCCTACTGACGCCAACTTCTACTGCGTCTTGCCTTGCACACTGCGTCATTCTGTCACCCACAGTTTTTGAGGTGGGTGTCGGAATCTCGTCATGAGGGGAAAGAGCATTGTTTGTGAGGGATTTCAGAAACCCAGTCTGTTTCATATCTGCGAGTGAGATCAAATTGTTTAACACAAATACAAATCCATCTTTATCTGAAATTAGCACAAGGCTATGTGAATTATAAGTTTTCTAATGCTTCCTTAAAACTATGATGCAAATGGCCGACCATTTCAGGCAGTTTTTGCCGAGGATGGTCGGTGTAACATGACACAGTACCTGACTGGTATTTCGATAGACTTTCATTACCTGTGCTCTCTCTGACTAACTTGCATGTCATATTTGCAGAGGAACAAACTTGAATGTGAAGGCACACCCCTTATCCACTCCAATACAATATTAACTGCCTTTCTGTACACTTCTATCAATGCAAGATATGGGCCCACATGGAGGGACTGGGCAGGTGATATACAAAATGCAGGTGGTTGATCAGTTTGACCAAAAGGAATTAATCTATTTGATGGAGATCACGACAGAAATGCCCTTCAATTTACTGGTACCTCTTTAAATGATCCATCAACTGAACCAACTTGTATGACAAAGTTCGGCTATGCGTCACCATAGAAATAACACGTGCATAACCCTCATGTCACGGACATGGATTTTTAAAGCACAAGGAAATTACAGACAACGCTAGAAGTCTTCCTCACTTTCACTGTAACTCTTTGTGTATCATTTAAAAGTATTCCAGAACCACAAAAAATCACCATTCTGCAGGAAACCAAGGAACGTTCTTTCCACTTGACACTTTAGAGGGGCATCAACTCTCATGTAAAGTATAGAGGGGCGTCAACTCTCATGTCAAGTATTATTGGCTGGGCTCTCCTTTCCTTAATTCTACAAAATCCTTAAAAACCTCTCAGTGGATTTGGAAAGACTGTGTCACAGTGAATAAAAGGATTGAAAAGCCCTTGTTAGTTTCATTTTGTTTTTCAAATCCATTCACTTCAATTCGACCTCAGCGGCTACTCAAAAAATGTACAAAACGTTCAAACAGAAATTGGTAGTATAAGCTCCCAAACATATGCCAACCTGTAGGTGTGTGCGGCATGTATGGAACATCATGACCACGTAAAGCAAGCCATCCTTTGAACCCACACACACAACTAATCTGTACTAAATTTCAAACTACAGCTACCAAAACTTGAGACAGATTTACTCACGTCAAGTTCAGGGATGACACCCCCCGTCCTCCATCCATTCTTCAGACAAGGGTCAACGAGGTCACTGTAGACGTGGTCGCCGAAATACAGTACCGTGGACGGATCCCACTGAGTTAATTCTTTAAACTGTTCCATATTTCCCTGCAGACAGAGAAATTGGATTCAGTTAAGCCAATGCCATGATTTTATTGTAATCGTGATGCGATATTCTTCCACGTGGACGTGTTGCTTGAAGTCAAAGTGGGCTACTAACTAACTTCGAGTTTTTTGGCTCACAAAAGGTGGAATTGTACGCCCCTTGGTAAGCTGCTCACAGACATAAGTTTTGCCATTTTTAGAAACTAACACGGCCTACCCACAAAGATGTCAATATTTTGATAACTCAAGGGCTTCAGAAGAAATCCATATGAGGGGCTGAATGCCCAAATTTCTGTTGCAGGCAAGCTCCACAAATAATTGGCATAGCAGAATCTGAAGATAAAATGTCAATACAATCGAAGCTTTGGAAGCTTTTCTCTCACAGGGGTAGAGCCTCCCCTCTTAAGCTATTGGAACCAAATGGAGTCCTCAACTTCTTCAAAAGAAAGAATATTTATCCACAAGCAATGCTAACAAATTATCCCACTCTGACATTTTCTGACACACCAGTCTCCCCAGAGGGCGCTGTAGCAGATTTCTGCTGACCCCACCCTCGCACTCCATGTATCCTCACCTGAAGGTAGATTTTGCCTTTCCTCAATTTAGTGACACGGGCCCATGACGGCATGCCAGTCTTTCGGTAGATGAAGCGAAAAGGTCTGCCATGGTTGGGAAGAGACAGTAACAATTTGGAGGCGGAAAAGCTCTTTGAAATCTGCATCTCTAGAAAGCAGATGCTTTTTCAAATTAATTTACTCGTTAGCAGCTAAAAAGAAAGCCAGCAAGGATATCTTGAGGTAAAGTAAGTCTGTGTTGTGGATACGATTGTTTCAAACAAGAAAACGCATTAAAGAATAAAAGGTCTGCTCTCAACTAAGTGTGCGTATGCTCGGTTGTGACAGTCAAACAAGTTGGGACAGGTTACCTTGTCGTGTCATGGAAGAAGAGAGGCTTCCGTGCTTGCGTGATGATAACATCAAACAGATCGATCCAGTCGGGACCTAGTAAGAACTTCATGCCTTCATCTCTGTGGGTGGGTGATGGGAAAAAATCAAGACTGTCAATTTCAGCTCATTCCTGTCATTTCTTAAACTTCACTGGAATCGCTACTGACTTGATGCAAGCCTAACCAATATGATGAGATCCAAAAATGTGAGCAATGTTTTGGAGCCACTTTGCTTTAACCAGGTGAGCAGCCACAAGGTCAGGGAAAAAAGGCTTACAGGTTACTTGAGGGATGCAGATTCTCAAAAGCTCCAGCGAGAACTGGTCAACTTACACAAAGTTGAACTGGCTGTTTGTCATCAGAAAGAGCTGCTTTCCTGCATCGTGTAATGTCTTGATGTACTCTGGAATTCCGGTCCCCGTCTCCAAATACTTTCCTGAAATGGAACAATTTTGAAATATTCTGTGTTAAACAGAAATTATCAATTGAGAAATGCTTTAAAAGGTATCTCATTTAATCAAATTCATGATCGCGTAATTGGCCTTTACTAACATTTTTAACAATACAATTTCCCTAATTTTTTAATAACACAAAGAGCATTTTCACTGTTTCATGCAAGTCACAACCAGGACTGCGGGGTGAATCTTTTAATCTGGAGCAAACGCAGGGTTCGATTAAAATATATCTTTATAAGTGTGCTACTCACCAACGTTCCCGACGACTTTTTTGTGCATAATTCCTGAGGTGTGGACCTCTTTGACGGCATTCTACAATTGGTAAGTACAGAAATGGGGTTGGGCTGTAATTTTTGCTTCAAAAAATGTCTGAACGTAATCAATGAAATGTAGACAACAGACGTCATGATACATACTCAAGTGAATATTTAATTCTCAGTCACTCCGACAAAAATACCTGCCAACCAGTTACCTAACAGCAATGGAAAAGCTTTGCACTCAACAGTAGATATGATCATTTACTTACGTGAATATCCGTGAATAGGTACTCCGGATCATAATCTATCTCGTTTTCTGTCAAAAACTGCCGAGAGAAAAAAATTAGAATTATGGAGTACATTATTCAAAGTGCCTTGCCGCATGATTGTTACAAAGACAATTCAGTTTACATTTAAGACCTTGCATCAACAAGAAATAAATCAACAAAATCTTCAACTTCCTTCTTGGACAACATTGTGTCCGCGACAATCGGCGATCACATGCCCAACTCCAACAAGGTTGCAAAGGCACAAAGTTTGTCTTATGGTTATCACAGGATAATAGCTTGACTCCGCTGATCTAGATAGGGGTGGAGGGGGTGAAGGAAGAGCGCCCCCTGGTGTTGACTCACCTCGGCTACGTTGGCCAGCAGGGCCATCTCTGGTATTGCAAAAAGATCCATCAGCTGTTTGATTGGGTGACTCTGCAATAAAAAAAGGCAGATTGGGGTTAGCAAATTTGCAAGACAGAAAGGTATCTCAAAGAAAAGTTGGCTTTGAGCTGTTGTTGAAATGATGAATTATTCCTAATGGGGTCTTGATAGGCAAGTATTTATCAACAGCTGGTGTTACACAGGGGTGTGGCTAACAGCAAAAAGATGGAGGATGTCATGAAAATGCTCACCATAGGCCCCTGTGTCAGCAAACTCTCGGGGATGTGAGTTCCTCGGTAACTCGCACTCACTTCCTCATCGCTGACTGGCTGTTTGCCCCTATGATCAACAAAACAATGCATCACATTTGCAACACTATTGCATACAATTGCTAGTACGTGAGGAACAGGCCATGTCCAAATCAGGCATTTCAAAGCTATGACTTTGGCTTCTTACACTACCACACGATGGTGAACGGTGTCGGTCACTTCACCCTTAACCACTTTGCCCTATCACCACATCACCCCACTTCAACTTGGCCCCACCGAAATCATTCATTTTTTTTCTTTCAGTTTAACAGAGGCATATGCAACAAATAAAAATGCCGACCGCTTGAGCCAAGTCAGAGGTTCCGCTTCAGATGACGTGCCAAGGCAAAGGTTTATTTTCGACCCCGGGTTGCATGTCTTTATTCACCAGAATCAAATAATCGTCAGAGATGAAGCAGAGATCGTGCGGTTTTCTGTTCTTTTTGCAGTAAAATTACCTGGATTGTTGAATTCAAAAATGATGTACAATTCGCCAATAATTTACCTGTAAACTGTCCCCAACTGGATGTGTTGAAATGCATCAATCTTCATTAGGTAACCCTAGGCAACAAAAGAAACCAAAGTAATAGAAATTTTCGCTAAAAAGTCAGTGAGCTGACTTGCAATCAATATCAAAATTTGACAAAAAGAAGTTCAGAACCCCAAATCATTCAAACTAAAATGACACAACATAACTTGGCTTTTAGTGAAAAGGAAGCATTTTGGTCATCTGTGAAAAGCCATCCAAAAGTTGATAAGCTGCTTGACGCAGTCATAAAGACTACCTTTCTGGTGTCGAAGTGTAACCCTCTTATGGCAAAGTGTGGTGAGTACTCCATATTTGCTATTCCTGAGGGAAACTGGAGGAGCCAAAAAAAACAGAGAAACAACAATACACATATGAAAATGAAATACCAGAAAAACGTTATGAATGATACGCAGTTTACAAGGCAACAAAGGAGTATAGTATGAATGCATTTAGAATCATACCAACCATTTTTCTCTCCACTAGGTTTTCAACTGCCTGGTTATAGATGAGGTAATGTAGGTGGTCAGTGTAGCAAGCCAGGGTGTAGTCATAGTCAAAACCATACACTTCAATGTCTGACAGGTCAACTTCATTGTTGGCAAAGACGGTCTTGGGCTCCACGTTGATGCAGTGATTTGTGGCTGCAAGAGGACGATCATTGACAAAGGCCTCAGACACAACAGGTTAATAGAAAGACTGTGTAGCGAAAATGACCGACATAAATTTATTTCAGGCCATGTTTAGAGTAAATAGTTGATGAGAATTAGAACAGGGCAAATTCTCGGATACTGATGATACACAAAATCCAACTGATCCAGTGATTTCCCTGAAAAATACTAAGTGAAGACATCACATTCACAATATCTTTCAATGGGAAAAATATTGTTGACTATAGCTAAGCAAATATGAAACAAGTACAAAAAAATTATCATGGATAAAAAGTGGTAAAATTAGGCCAGATGAAATATTATGAAGTTCACTGAAGTTCCAAACAGACCCAACCAAGCCTCTTTGATATGCTGTGTCAGTGCCTCAAAACAATGCCAACAGACAACCAAGGAAAATCAGTGCCCTAGAAAACTCATCTCAAATCAATATTTGATCGAGATGTAAGTATGTTGACTGGAATCACAAATTTCAAACACTTTGTCATCATTTTGTAAAGACTTTGCGAAAAATGATGTAAGGTGTGTAGGACACACCATGACATACTGATACAGTGGCTCAAAGAAATTTGCAAAATTAGCGTGCGTGCAGAAGTGTCATTAGGCCTATCCTGAACCCTTCCGCTTTGTGATAGCTACAATAGGCTGATGGCAAAATTGACAAATTATGCAATACAACAGTCATTTTGCTCAAAGACTGCGCGGATTAATCGATTGCGCCCAACAGCACTATTGATTCAAGACGTCAACAAATATAAAAACATGATTCAGATGAAAAGTTCACACAGCAGGCCCTACCAAATTGTTCACAGTAGGCTTTCGTTGTGTTATACTCATTCCATAGTTCTGAATCTGTGATTACTTTCCCTACAGCGTCATCCGTTACAGATGTACACAGCTGTCGCATATGCCTTTGCCCAAGAGCGCAAGAAAATCTCCGTAAATGCCTTGTTGAGGCGATGCAAAATCTGCGCCTTGTGAAATGCTTCAAGACAGCCGCCATTTTGCCTGGTATTTAAGTTAAAAAGTCCAACAGAGGGCGGTATTTCAATTTCATGTAAAAGTTTTTATTGGTGAAGTCGATTTAAATTGGCATTTTTTGTCAAAAGAGGGCAGTATATGCAATTAGTGGACCATGAGAGTACGAGTCGAGTACGGGCCATCACATAACCCTGCTGAAACGGTACTGTACGGGTTGAAGTGCATGTCGGTTTCAACTGTATTTTTTGTGATAACGCACTTTTCAATGCAAACATAAAATACAGATATGGTAAAACTGTGTCATAGGTGACACCGGAAAGACTTCAGGATTCATGCTGGGCCTCAGAATTGCCAGTATGAGCGCGGAGAAATCACTCCGTCGCTTGCGGCATCTTGGCGGCGTGTTGGCCTCATCGCCGTCCGGTGGGACTGCTAGAATCTCGCCCCTTCTCTGCGCCAGCTACTCGTCAGGTGAGTTGGTCAGTTTACACCATATCCAAACCAAGTGAAAGGTTCAGCATGTAGGCCTAGGCCTACTTAGGAATTAGTCAGTTGAGCCATGTATTGATACATCTGGAATACTATCTAGGCTGTCGTTTATTTAGAAGTAGGAGTAATTGAACTTACTTGATCAACAAATTAATTTGACTTGATAAATCCTAGAAATGTCATTTTGTCTGGTTGATATTGTAGGAAAAGACCCTTATGTAATAAAATGGAAACAGATAACACGTTTTGCAGGTACACTTTTTCCATAGGGTTCTGCATAAAATACATTGCTTGTTTTTCATTCAAACCCATAATGCATTGTGAACGCCGAACAGGTTTATTGGGGTCTTATATAGAACAATAATTTAAAAGAAGCAGTTGCTTTTTTCATGGTGAGATTACAAGTAATAATATACTGGTACATGTATATTGAGATTTGAATGTAATATGCATAATTCAAACCGTAAAACATTAAGTCAAATCCAGAATTGTTTTAAAAACATAATTGCTACAAAAATATAACTTCTACAGGTGTGAGATTTAAATTCAAAAATTGCTCTTAATCATAATAAATGGATTCCTTTGAATTGTAGATGGCAGAGTTTCCATTGGTGATGTGAGTCGGACTTTGAAGACACCAGCTAACCCTGAACTGGTCCCCATCAAACACTGTGAGTTACAGTGGGGTTTTACCCTTGTAACCATCTTTTGCAGGGTTTAAAACTGATTTATGCTCTCGCATTCAAGGCCAAGGTTTGGAAAATGAGATGGGAAGAAATATGTGACACCAGAAAATTTGAGTCTGAACTGAGATTGAGTGAAGATTGACGTCATAGGATGAATGTATTGTAAGGTTGTCCCAGGACCATTGGTGAATGTAAAGTTAAACTTAAAGGTGGGTAGTTCCAGTTCAGATGAATTTTCTGTTCAGTTTATAGCTTAAAAAAATACCTCGTTTGGTATTTCTTTTTGTTGAGGTTATTGTTTCCATTGGCACTGACTATCAACAACTGTGCATTGGTTTGTCCTTTGTAGTGTCTGACAACCTGCCCCAGTCTGTGATTCGGCATCTGCGATGGATAATGCAGAAGGTACGGCTGAAAAAAGGGGGTGGGGATGGGGGAGGGGCGTGCTTCTGTCAGAGGGCGTAGTAATGTTTTTTCCATATTTTTCTCTCTTTAGTTCATTTTCAAATGATACTTCTCCTTCTAATACTTGCTGGAGATGTTTTCAGTGGTTTTCCTATAGATGTCCCTATTTTGATATGTTTTGATTGGCATGAACGGTGATGGTTATTGTCTTCCCAGGATGCACTTGGCCAAGACGTGTTTTTGATTGGACCGCCTGGCCCGTTGCGTAGAGCTATCGCAATGCAGTATTTGGTGAGTGTATTCTGTTGCCCCTGACTCAAACCTTCTCAGAGCAAACCTGTTATGGCTGTTGTGTGTGACTTCCTAGCCGTGCCACAAAATGCAGTCTGAAGGATGAAAAGTGTCAAGTCACTGTCAATTACTTGTAAATGAGAGCTGTGGGCATCGTCTAAGACCCAGCATATGTTGTCTTTTGAGAATGAAAGACTTAAGGTTCTGTTGGAAGCTGAATCTTAACTTGTGATGTTGGCATAGGAACTGACAAAACGTGAAGTGGAATACCTAGCCCTCACGAGAGACACGACCGAGTCCGATCTGAAACAGCGGCGAGAAATCAAGGATGGAACGGCCTTCTACATTGATCAGGTATGTCAAATGACCGTGTGAAATCGATAGCCCTGGCACAACTTCATCAAGTTCTCAAATGAATAACTGCGGAGTTCCATTCTCTTGTTTTGTTTTTGCGTTGGCCTTGGCAGTGCGCTGTACGAGCAGCCACCCGTGGTCGCATCCTGGTTATTGAGGGTGTGGAGAAGGCCGAGAGGAATGTCCTTCCAGTCTTGAACAACCTCCTGGAGAACAGGGAGATGCAGCTGGAGGATGGCCACTTCCTGGTGGCAGCAGACAGATACGACAAACTGCTCAAGGTAACAAGTTTTCTTTTCTTACTAGTCTTTAAATGTTCTTATTGACGTCTTTATTCATCGGTTGCCAGAACTGATGATGCATTAAATTTGGCAAGAGAAAAAGAAAATGTGTTCAGCATCCTGACCTGTCCTTTTTTTGGGAGGGGGGAACTTTGGGGGGGGGGGAAGATTGACTTCCTTTGATGTCTAATTTTGAAGAGATTCCAAAGACAGAAAGTGGTAGTGATTGCCGTTCCTGAGAGATTTTATTTCTTGCTTGGGAAAAGATAGAGTTTAGCTCTGCGGTAAAAATGGGAAAAAAAACAAGAGAAAAGCCTGTCATGTGAACTTGAGGGGAAATCTGCCATCTTTGGTTTTACATTTTTTAAAAAGGAAGCTGTCGGATCTTGTTTTCAAACTTGCTTTGTAATCACAATTTTTCTGTATTACTTTTTTTTTTTTACCAAAGGACCATTCTCAGGAGGAGTTGGACGCCTGGAAACTGATCAGGGTCAGTGAGGATTTCCGCGTCATTGCCCTGGGACTCCCGGTCCCCCGTTACCGTGGCAACCCCTTGGATCCTCCCCTTCGCTCTCGTTTTCAGGCTCGTGACATCAACCCCCTGCCTTTCAAGGTAAAAAGTAACATAAAAAATGGCTAATTCAGGCCCTAAATCACATCAACTATGAGTATATTTTAAATTATTCGTAAACTTTTCTCCTCTGATTTTCAGGATCACTTGGAACTTCTGAATGCCCTGGGATCTAGGCTTGCTTCAGAAAAGTGAGTCAAAAAATGTTTTTTCTTTGGTTTGGAACCTTATAAGCATGTAGCCTTGTTTGTGCCTAAGTTTCGCAGACGTTTTGGTTGTTTTTACCCAAATCAGTGACAAATTTATTTGCTCTTCGTTGGTTTGTGCTTTGTGTGTTTAGAGTGTCTCAGATTTTGTCCTTTGCCACGGCTCTCCGCCATTCCGAGTTGGCCACTCTCAGTCTCCCAGACTTTCCGATCGACAACCTAGCAAGCATCGTCCAGATCATGGTGAGTGCTTGACTTTTTGTTTTCTCTTGTGTTCAAGATGATATTAACCAGGGATTTCACAAAACAGGGCTTTGTTTTTAGTTCCGGCTTCAGGGTTCAGGCTCCCGGGCTCATATGTTGGAAGATGAATCCCAGGTTTTGAAAGAAGGTTCTTCTCTTTAGTGTGCACCTCCATGACTGGAGGAATCACGTGTATTAACAAGTAGAGTTTTGTCCAACTTTGATATTTCCTCTGTAGAATTCAGTGCCCAATATTTCAGCCCAGAAACTCCTCTATCAGCTGTACCCTCACGCAGTCTTTCTACCCAAGGAGTCCAGAACTGTCGTCCTCGACGCTTTGAAGGTAAATTCCAGAAATACCGACCGTTTGAAGTCCCTTCCCTGTTTGCCAACATGCATTTCAGTCCTGGTTCTCCCAAAGTACTTGAACTTCATAAACTGACGGGTGACTGAATGTGCTGCTCCCTCCTGTTGACAGAGATTTGAATTGCTGGAAGACAAGCACGGGAATTTGCCCAATCAGAGAGCAGTCACAGTCCAACCGACCAGTCACAATGATGCGCCCATGGCAGTGGCTACCATAGGAAGCAAGGGTGAAAGCTTCCAAGTTGAGGTAACCTTGAGTTTGAAGGAAAAAAATCCATTACATGTACTCTGAAGGTCATTTCATTTTTGGAAAGGGAACAGAATATGTGGATTGCCAGTAGTTTTTTTATCTCTTGGATTTTTTTTGTTGGTTGTTTTAATCAGATGAAGTGAAAAGTATTTTGAACATTTCGTGGCCTTTTTATACAGGTCCCGGCAGGTACCACAGAACCTAGGCCCCACCACGAGCACCAACGCTTTATCAACACTCTGTCACACGAGGGCGTCCTTGCAGACTTGCTTCTCTCTCACTCCGTGCAAGACTTCTGCATCATTGGTCCCAAGGTGAGATGCAAACAGGCTCTGAACCCACAGTTCATTTTAATGTCACTTCTTTCCTGTAGTGAAATGGTGGGATTTCCCTTCAGAGTACCGAAGGCATTGCAGCTCACAAGCCTGGAGAAACTCATACAGGGATTTGGTGGTTACTTCATGAGGTGGGAGGAAAAATCCCAGGTTTCTTTGCAAATCCCACAGAAGGACATAGGAGCTGGGATAGCCAGTCCATACGATGCATAAAGTGGGATTCGAACCCAGGTCACGGATAGAAACTGAAGCATTTACCACTGTACCAAATTGACGCCCCAGGTATTCTCACAGTGTGGCAATGTTGGTCACGAGCCGTCCACTCACCCCCACCTGCCCCCCTTCCATTCAATCACTCTACCTCTTCAGAAATGAATAACAACTCCCAGGTTCTTTAGGTTTGGGCAGACTTAACCTTTCATGTTTTGTCATGTGTCAACCTTATTTTTTACTCAGGGCTGTGGAAAGAGTGTTCTGACCAGGAAGTTTGCTGACATCATGGGCTACAAGATGGAGCCGGTCATGCTTTACCAGGTTGACAAACAATAACAGTATTGTTCGTGCATTACTTTGTGAAACAGTTCTCTCTTTCATATTTTGGTAACCCCCAAATCAATTTTGCACAAACCTTCCTGAATCCTCCCAAGTTCTCCAGTGTGCAGGAAAGAGTGACTTATTCTTTGAATTTTAAATTTCAAGGGGCATGAAATCTACATACTTTACAAGGGAGTAGGCTTGTATCTTCCTCAATCCTACAAACTCCTTCTAAATACATTAAATGGATGGTTATGAAGGATTTGGACAGGTTTTGGTAAGGTTAAAACTCAATGAACCCTCTACCAGAATGCCTTTACTTGTAACAGGAGTGCCTCTGTGGAATGATATGACTGCACTGTTTCAATTACAATTTTTGTTATTTCCGAATGTTTGTTTTTAGGATATGACCTCACGTGACCTCTTGCAGCAGCGAGGGACGCTACCCAACGGGGACACAACCTGGCGTCTGGCGCCTCTCATTACTGCAGCACTAGAGGGCAGTATTGCCGTGCTGGACGGTCTGCACAGGGTCAATCCTAGCACGCTGGCTGTGTTACACAGGTATGGGCCGTAACAGTGAACCTAAAAACCATCAAAACCAATACTTTCACCTGGGACTGAAATGCCTGGTAGGGAACACTTTCACATTTACCTCAAGTTCAAAATTCCAAATTAGAGTAGATACCCGATTTTTGGTTTAAGCAAGCTAAACCACATACAGATCGGTGTATTTCAAATGAATGGCTGTGTTGCATCCTTGTTTGTGGTATTTAACAGGTTGGTCCATGACCGTGAGATCAGCTTGTTTGACGGCACCAGACTACTGAGAAACGATCGTTTCCAGGCGCTCAGAGACCAGTCGGGACTGACTGATGCACAGATGAAGGAAAAGTGAGTGGCATTCCGGAAACTTTGCTTTGAGTAATAAGTTCCTAATAAGTATTTGTTTTTGACTTTGGAATGATTTTGTAAAAAAAGGACTACAGCTTTTTTCTGCGTTGATGAATTGGTGGGGTATTTAAGAATGCGTAAAAGTGCCATACTGCTGTTAAAGGCTTGCCAGGAAAGAATTATTGAAAACAAATCTCTGCAAAATATTTGAAGATTCTCGGCCATCGGTTTCAGCAGAAAGTTTCAAATGCTTGAGGAGGTTGGAATGAACACTTGTCACTAAGATGCTAATCCCGATGGCTGAGACAGGTTCAGAAATTGAGCCAAACACAGTTTTCACGCACGCAACAAGTTACATCACGGCTTCTTGAATCACCTCTCTGTCCTAGGTCCATCTTCCCGATCCATCCATCTTTCCGCATCGTCGCCTTGGCTGAGCCCCCGGTCATTGGCAGTAGCACACAGCAGTGGCTCAACCCGGAGCTGTTGACCCTCTTCCTGTACCACGACCTACGACCTCTGTCCTTAGCAGAAGAGATGGACGTCATACGGGGCATGGTGAGGCAGAGCTTTGCTGACCTCTGAACTTTACAGGGTCATGAGCCTTGAGGATGTTGGGACAGTCCCCTAAATGTGCACGTACCACCAACATGATGTTTTAGCCTCTAAAAAGCATTTTTACATCTCCAGCTTGCCGTATTTAGAAAGATATTCTGACTCTCAAGATGTCCTCGTTGAAAAATCTGTCGCTGCTTGTTGAACTAAGGCAAAGATTATTCCAAGACTAAGGGGCAACATGCCCATTGCAGTTATTACTGATCATAGAGAAACAACCATTCCAAAAAAGTCCTACCAGAAACCACAAGGGTTTTGTTTTTCACGGGGTTTGCTCAAACCATAAACCTTAGAATCGAACACCGAACTTGACACAGAAGACTAGACTCTGGTTGGCTTGTGAGAATTCCACGATCTCCATATAAGTACACGGCGTCACTGCATACAAATATGCACACCCAAAGCCTCATATAATTCCCATCAAAATCTGATAAAAAGTACCTCTTCCAGAAACTGACAGAAAATGCAGCCAATGATTTGCTTGTGGTTTCTAGGTCCCTAACACCAACGTGGCTGTGCTGGAACCTTTGCTGAAGCTGACGCACTTGCTGAGGAACTCCGGAGACACAACAGTAAGTTGATTCATCGTCATTGAACTCTTAATCTTTCTGAGAAGATTCCATGCAACTAACACTGCTTGGGGGCCACAGCAAAGTCTTGGTAAATGTAAGATTTATACTCCTGGTTTTTTTTTTCCCCCTTAGCTCCAGTCATTATCCTCTTCTCTTTCGACTCGTAACTTGCTCCGGATTGCTCGACGAATGTCTAGTTACCCTGATGAAGGCTTACATGAGGCCATCAACAAGGCTTGTTTATCCAGGTGAGTAACCTGGCAAACAAGGCCCATAGCGATCCTCATGGAAGATTTCCAGCGTTGGGGCGTTTTCATAGAGTTATTTAATCCACATTGATTGATGAATACCAGCTTCAGATTTACAGGAATAGTGTGTAGAAGTCGCCCCAAAACACTTTGTCCAGTCTACCCAAATTGTAGTACTTCTTTTTTTTAAATTTCAATTGTAAATTAAAAAAAAAATATCTAATGTAATTGTGAAATTGAAGATGTTAGTCATTTCTCATGTGAAACTGTTACCGGATTCTGTGCTTTTGCAATTACCCCCACTGTGAATAGTTTTCATCGTTTCCGTCTAGATTTCTACCAACGCTTGCTCGGCAAGCTTTAGACAAGGCTCTGAAGGATAACGGCATAGAACCCCAACTAACGACTGAAGATGTGGACATCGAGCGCGCTCTGTCCTGTAAGAATTTGAGAACACTGGTCTTGCTTGGAATTGATCATTTTTGATCATTGCTCCCAATTTTACTCTATTTTATTTTATTTATTAATTTTTTAAAGTTGTGTTCTTTGAAACCTCCATTTGTTATTGTACATATGCAGATAGGATGTTGCTGTGTTGACCTTCAACTTTGACCTTTGACACTCTTTGATATGCAGGCGAGGTCAAGAACGGTAAACTACGAATCGGTGACACGGAGATGGCAGTCTTCAACCCCGACAACATGATGATGGTACCCGACACCTTGTTTTATGACAATGTACAGGTATGCAATTGGTTACCAGTGAAGAAACGCCGAAATAAAAACTTCCAAATGCATTGTTCCACCTGTCTGTAACTCACAATAACTTGTAAGCTACGAAGTTCACGACTTAGTGGATTTAAATAACTGAATCTTCTTTTAAAACCATATTTTTGTGCCACAGCATCTGAACGTCATGGAAGCCATGCTGAAAGACTTTATCCTGGGAGAGCATCTGTTGCTAGTCGGTAACCAAGGCGTTGGCAAGAACAAGATTGTGGATCGTTTCCTGCACCTGCTCAATAAACCACGGCAGTACATCCAACTGCATAGGTGGGTACCAATACAGCCATTCCTACGTTGTGTGGATTTTTGCAACTACTCCAAAGACACAAGAACTGTCAGTGTTCTGTAACTGGACTCTCAGTTTTTACATCTGAATGTCTTTCATCCTTTTCCAGAGATACAACGGTACAGTCCTTGACCCTGCAGCCAAATGTCCAAGACGGAATCATTATTTACGAAGATTCACCATTGGTAAGTGGAGTGACCGGAAGTTTTACTTTATTTCTGTCTCTCAGTGAAATCGGGTCTCCCGTAAGGAATTAGAGGTGGAACTTGAAGGTTGCCTCAATGGTCTGAAAGTAAGCAGGTCTCCAAGAATATGGAACATTTCTAGTGCCTCACAGCCCCGACATTACAGAAAAAAGACGCCGAAAGAGCCTTTTAGATTTCTAAGAAGATGGTTAGATGTTTCAGACTTGGTGATAATTTCATAGCTTCTCCGCTCTGGATTTGAGCCGAGCCCGGTACCAGAGTACATTTGTCCTCAGGCAGGATACTTTACCCCAATTGTGCGTTGACTCTGAAATGCAAAAGGCTACCTGACCAATTGGAGGTTTGGAGTTTGTTGAGTCAGCCAGCATGGCGCTGTAATTTGAAATGCTGAACAAAGTGAAATATGACTGCATTTCTCTTAGTTTTGGAACTGTTTCCCTACCCCCTGTAATTGCCAGGTTCGAGCGGTGAAGGAGGGCCAAGTCTTGATCATTGATGAAGCTGACAAGGCTCCCACCAATGTGACTTGCATCTTGAAGTCGCTGGTAGAGAGTGGGGAGATGGTGCTTGCTGACGGACGGAAGATTGTCGCTGGTAGGTGCTGTAACCTCTCTGTGCCTGTCTACGTCAAGATCTCTGACCCTGAGTTGACAAAAATATACAGTCATCTATAATGAGCATGTTTAAATCATAACAAGTTTTCTGTCACTGGCCTATTTTGCTTGGTAGCCAGGATATATTTTGTGTACAGATTAGGACAAATTGATGAGTAGTCGACAAGAGATCGTAGCTGGAATTGGCCCAGTGGTGACCCGTCGGTCACCAGTTTCTACTTTGTGAAATAAGCAACCTGTTAGGGCTTTTCAAATTAACGATAGCTGCTGGTTTGTGTAGCTTACAGCAAGTTGAGCCCCCCACACTCTTGAAACATGTCCTGGCAGTGAAATGGGTCTCTAAAAACAGCTTGATCTCAACCCGATTTAATTTTCTCAACAGCAGAGGGAGCCCTAGCATCCTCTTCTGACAACACCATCGTCACCCATCCTGACTTCAGGATGATTGTGCTGGCCAACCGGCCCGGCTTTCCCTTCCTGGGAAATGACTTTTTTGGAGCTCTAGGTGAGTATTTTTTTCTCCCTCTCACAAGAATTGGCCAAGATACAAGGCTGGGGGGGGAGGGAATTGAACTGGGCAAATCTTGTCGAGGCTTCCCACAGTGTGTGAATTTTTGTCAAAAGAACTCTTTCTGAGACAAGAAGTGGATTCTTTGTGTGATGAGTAAATCCTGTACACAAGTTGCAAAATGTGGGAATACTTTTCAGTCGAACCTCGTTAATGAGAGCTTGAATTTGTTACGTCCCAATCCTTTGTTTTTTATTGTTTTCATTCCTGGTAATATAAGGTTCCTGTTATAACAAGGTCATCTGCCAAGTCTGAAGGACCTCTTATTAATGAGGTTCGACTGTTAGTAGATTGCATGAAAATATTATTTAATCTAGCAATAAGATACAAAATATATGAGGACCTTGAGGTGAAAAAATAGATCGGCTCTGCCTTTGAGTAGCATTCTGCCCATGCTGATAAGCGTTCAGAAACCGGTACATAAGTTGGACAGCTCTGTGAAATGAATTAGTTCATCTTAATTTTCTCCAAACATTGCCTCCCACCTCACAGGTGATATATTCAGCTGCCATGCTGTGGACAACCCAAGCGTGGAGTCGGAGATGACCATGCTGCGACGCTATGGGCCGGACGTCCCCGAGCCCATGCTGCGCAAGCTAGTGTCAGCCTTCAGTGAGCTGCGTGAGATGGCCGACCAGGGGCTCATCACATATCCCTACTCCACCAGGGAGGTGGTCAACATGGTCAAGCATCTCCAGGTTAGCATCTCGTAGAACAGTTTTCCTGCTGGAAAGTCCTGGAAAAATCATAAGATTTTTTTGTTAGATTTCTGTGGGAACCCTAGTAGAAATGAGCTCAGCAGGTGAAGAAATTTACTGAGCTTAGGAAATTGGTGCTTGGCAGAAACAGGCCACCAGGGAATAAACCTTGTAATATTTATTGATTGTTAATGGTTCATGGCTGATTTTCACTGAGCAAGAAAATTTGTCAACCATCATTTTTTAAGTAAGCCTTGCAAAGTTTACTTACCACTTAAACCTAGGCTTTTTAGTGGCGTACTGCTAGTTTAAGGAAACTGGCGGAAATAAAATAGTCTTCGTTCAATCCACCCCTTTCCAGAAATTTCCCCAGGAAGGCCTAGCCAGCGTAGTCAATAACGTCTTTGACTTTGATGCCTACAACAAGGAGATGAGGGAGCAGGTGATCCAGGCCCTGCACAAGCATGGAATCCCTGTGGGAGCTGACCCAAGCAACGTACAGCTGGCTAAAGAGTAAGGGCCTAGGTGCAAAGAGTAATGGCTTTATAGGTAGGCCTAGGTGCAAAGCATGAGAGTGCAGGTGCAAAGAGTGGGAGTCTAGGAACAAGGCTCTTGTTTGATGGGTTAATGTCTAGGTGCAAGGCTAGGTACAACGTGTTAAGGGCTCAGGTGTAACTACTGCTCTTTGCACCTAGGCCTTGTTGGATAGAGTAAGGCCTAGGTGCATGGGCTTAGGTGCACAGAAGAAGGCCTACCTAGGTGCTGGCAATGGAGAATCAGGGTAAAAGATGAGGCTCTTTGTCAGATGAAGTACCCATTTTCAGTTTTTGTTTTGGAGGAGCTTTAGTGCATTATTGCTAAAGTTCTACATTTCCCACAGACTTGTAGATGTTGAACATCGTGACAAGATTATTCTTTCAAGGACAGTCTGAAGGTTCAACTCTTTTACTGTTGATTTAGAGCGGAAGTTTTTTAAGCCAGCCCTTTTCTTCGCAGACTACCTTCGGCTTTATGCCAGCATGATTGAGTGAAGAACATATTTATTGATACAATTTAATCGTCGTGATGCTATGCAACATGTTGTTAAGTCAGTTCATAAGGTATAGAAACTTAGCGAAAGAAATTTTTAAATCAGGAAATTGTGAAAGTCCTTTCAAGATTCTAAGCCTACCAGGAACTGTAAGGATTTATAATCGATTTTTAGTGTGTTTTGTTTTCAGATGTAGTCATTGTATTATTTGTGTAATTGTGAGGGTTGATGGGATGAATCTGATGAAAAACAAATTGCTGTCAATGCAATTAATTAAACTTACGGTCGTAATTCTGAAATTTAAATATCATACAGGAGGAGTTGTACTCTTGGAGACGGTCATGAAATAAATATATGAGAATTGGAGCAAAAAACATTTGTCATTTGCCTTTCTTATCTTGATTCGGTGTCCTTTTTCCCCTAAAATATGAAAAGGTTGGTGTGGAGATTGAACCCTTTCCAAGAGTACAATGTTGCCCTGAGATCAGGGGTCATTTGAAGGATTTCAGTGTTTTAAGCCAAAATGTTGCTAACTCAATGCACTAATTTTCGTTGTAGAACATTCCACATGCTTCTGTATTGACCCAGCACCGTTACGATAATTGATGATAGTAATAATGACGATGCCTTCTTGCCAGTTTTGGATCCAATTTCATGCCTATTCTCACCTCAAGCAAAGAATCTTCACTAAACCATAGCAGGTTTAATTCAATTGCTGAAGGTCAGCCTATTTCCTGGACGAGGAAAGCCGATAACTTAGGCCACATACTTCCATAAAACCTGTTATTAACTAGGACTTGAGTGCTTACTTCAAGTTACTTGACAAGCACAAAAGTCTCTGCTATTGTAGCAAACATAGAATGCTGATTGAAAGTATGGAATTCTGTGCCTACCAGAGCCATGAGATTGGGTCCCATTTGCTCTCTGAAACTCAGTAGAATTGTAGTATTCAGATGAGGAATCCAAGTGAGTATGAACAATGTTTTCAATCAGGTTTCCACTGCCCGCTGCCCAACTGGCAAGTCAGTGGCACTTTGGAAGTCAGGGGTCGAGTCGTCGCAAGATGCTGTGTCCTATTGAAGAAAGGAAATTGAGGGTCAAGGTAGGGCATGATGGGTGAAGGATTTTAATCCAGTTCTTTCCTGGATTACTGATTTAAACTCAGGCCTCACGGAAGAAAAATTAACTGATGTATCTTGATATTGCCAAGGAATACTGAACGCAATCAATTTCAGGATCTTTTTTTTTTCAAGTTTATTTTGTCGAGCAAAGTGCTGATGCAGTGAGTAGTCTTTACTTGTCAACAAATGAAAACTAGTTTGTGAAATCCATAAAATTCCTGACAAACTTCAACTTGCTTAAAATTTTCATTTGATAATCATCATGGCAACTTCAAAATGTACTCGATTCATTTGAAACTCTGCCAAACAACTGTCAATATTTGACTTGATAACTCTAAAAATTGGCTCGTCAACTTTATTTGTTTAGATTAATGCGGATATATAAAAGAATTAACCTGAAATCTGCCATAATGGGCATCATATATTCCCTTTTTTTAGGGTCCAGTGCATCTTGGTGTTCGTGAGTTCCCCTTGGAGAGACTAGAGGCCAGGTCACTGAGCTTCTCAGAGCTGGTTGCATCATGGCAAATACCACTGGGTGAAACGAACAGGGTGTGTGATGTGATTGCCTCTAAATGTAAGTGAGATAATGGTCACAACTCTTGTGGATATGTGGCTATTCAAGTTGTCAGATTGTAGGTCCTGAGCAAGCAAGGAGGAGGCCAGTTTGGCTTGTGTCCCTCAGCAAGGCATTTTACAGCAATGAATCTGTGTCCAACCCACACAGGAACAAATGGACACCAAGTGTAAAATACATGTACCAGTGTTGTAGTAAAGACCATCACAAGATCTGACCACTGCAAGACCAAACACGAGACCATTCACAAGACCCATCATAAGTGACAAGGTGGACATTAAAGCAATGCTTTTGTTGAAATTCATTTGAATAGCGGGTGACTTTAATTCAGGCTGGAGGTCTTGTGTTGGTGTTGTGACGATCCTGAAAGGTCTTTACTTCAACACTGAAAATCTAGCTCATGTGAGCTGTGACAAAGCCTTGTCAACTTTCAACTTTCTCAACCTTTTCATTTTTTGATCTGTCACTCTGCCAGACTCCACTGCTGGCACAGTTCACGTCCTGACCTCTAACCCCATCTGCCTGTACTCCATGAAGCCTCATGGCAAGACCATCCGCTACCTGGACTTGTATGACATCTTCCCTGGACTTGGCCCAAAGCCCATCGCTATCACAGGTCTTGGGGAACAGTTGGGCGGACACGTTGTGCTTCACGAACAGCTTGTAAGTCTGACTGAAAGCTTGTTTCTCCAAACTCAAAGAGCACTCACTTATGGACCACGGTAGAGTTACACCCCCAGTGCAATACATATGGGCATTTCGCTAATATGCACCAGTTTTGGAGCCAAACTGCATCATACTCTTGTTCGTTTATGAATGGTTTGGTCCTTTTAATGATTATGTTCTCACCAATTTGTTTTGTCATTTTTTTCACGAGTGTTCGCATTACCTTTGAACAGTTTCTTTCTTTTTTTTATAGTTTTCACTTTTCTGTTGCTCACACCCAGAATAACAACATTCTTCTCATCGACACAAGCAATGGAGTCACCTCGCGCCTCTTCCTGACTTCGCCCCTGGAAACAGCCAAGGATGTCATCGGGCGTCGTCTTGGCAGCAGCAGTGAGGGAAAAAGTCACAGGATGTGCAGCGACCAGGCTGACAAGAACGTGGTGGTGTTCTACCAAGGAGAAGGGTCAGTGAATTGAAGAATCTTCATCACTTCGATTCCATGGTCAAAGAAACCAAATCAAACTTGTAGATCTACTGATAATAAGTTAAAGATTTGTGCATTTCTTTAGCTTGGCTTATCAGTCAAATTGACCCCAGCTTTACAGAGGCATTTGCCATCATTTCTCGTCTATACTTAGACCGTGTCGGAAACGGGCTTCTAGAGCTACGGCTAGGTCTATTTTCTGCATGCATCTCCATGTAATTTCAATGGAGCCAAGAGCTAGACCTAGCTCTAGACAAGAGACTCAGATACAGCCCTAGCAATGCCAACATTCACACCACACCCATTGTAGTAATATTTCTGTGTATCGGAATGCAGTGACCGCTTAGACGTTGTGGATTTACTGAATGGCAAAGCCCACAGCTTGCAGCTGCCGTTTCATTTGGAAACCATGTTCATGCCATCGGCCGACAACTGGCTGCTCACAGAGGCAAAGACCCAAAGGTAGGTTAGGCACCAGACCATTGACTGGGTTCCATTGCTGTGAATGTTATTGCTAGCCACAGTCACAGCCAAAACCTGTGGCTTAAATTACCTTTCACTGTCCTAATATCAATAATGTTGCCTTGGTTGGTATTGAGGACTGTCAAAAACTTAAGCAAGGAAGATATTTGAGAGCGTGCACGCCCATAGACATGGCCTACTGTGTGCCTCTTGATGAATTCAATCTTTTTTCTACCAATCAGAAAATATCTCCTCAGCAGACCGGACCCAGGCTCCCCAGTCAACCAGCTCAGTACCATATTTGAGACCCAGCCATCAAGTGCAGGTACCACACCAACCAAAATGGAACTGATCAAAAGTCTCAGGAAATGTGTACTCTTCTCCTATTGTCACATTTCAGTATTTCTGTTTCTGTTTTTCCTTGTTCAACATCTTTCTTTTTAATGTTTCCCCTGACAGTTTCTGATGCAGATGTATTCAGCTCGAGTGACCCCACATTGGTGATTTCCAGTGAAGGGTTGACCTCTAGTGACCTCTCGGCTGCCGTGGGTCAAACCATTGACTCGCCAAACAGGATTTTGGCTGACAAGAGCAACTATGGAGCCGTGGCAGTCGGATTTCCAGAATTAATGGTGAGTCAACTTGGTTAGCAGAAGCAGGAATGTGACTTGCCATGTAGAGGTTTGAATCTAGCAGCAAAAAATATCAAAATAGGAACGTGAATAGACATCGGCATTATTTTGCAAGCTGGAATTGAATTTGAACGGGGATTCTTTCAACTTTTTCTATCTGCAGTCAACCATTGATATATACACCATACCACGAGGCCCAACACCAGTTGAGAAGGAGTCCTTCCACACTAAAGGCGACACCTTCCTGGCTGCCATGAAAGTTGGCAGGTCAAAGGTCGAGGCCGAAGCCCCAGGTCCAGCTGGTCTCCTACCAGAAGTCAGCCAAGTGGCAAGGATTGTTCCACCACAGGAGACTCCAGCGGAGGTTTTTCCTGAGGGTAAGGGGCCAGTGGAATAAATTACTTTGCACAGAAATTAGGGCAATAAGTGTTTGGTATATGGAGGCCATCTTGGTCTGGGTCCTGGAAGTCAACCTGCAGAAGTTCACTTTACAAGGATCCGATCCCATTAGCAACCAGGATGCAGTGTCCTGTCAATATATGACACATTTTAAATCAAAACTTTTTACATTCTTGAAGAACTTTCTATTTCTTTTGGTACATCTTGCTTAGGTAAGGCCCCTGCCAATGTTGCAGCATACATTGAAGTGGCCGATCTAGCCCAGCATAAAGTCAAGTATATTCCAGTCCCAAGGTAAGTTGGCATGAAGCATGCTGCAGACAGTATGCTTCCAATTTCCTAGCTGTTATCTCTTAATTCTCCGGTTGAAATCCCACCGGCATCACTTTGTGCATGGGATCTCCTGTCTGTTGTCATTATGATCGGTTCTTGAAGTTAGTTTTCTATCTTTTCTGTTCTTTCCATGAGAAAGACATCTTGCTTGTAAGGCTAATTGCATGTCGTACGTTTTAAGATGATAATGAGTTTGAAAAAGAACGGTTGGAGTTCACAGGTGATTTATACCGAGAACGAGTAATTTTAAATTAATTCTTTGCATTTTGCAGCCCCACTTTCTCTGTTCAGGGCTATATGCCCTGGGCCTCGACTTCCTCCCAGAAGGTCATCATGGCACCCAGTGGAGGCAGCCATGTTGTTACCGTGGACACCAGTGGGACAGTGAGGGTGTGGGAGACCGGTTCGTACCAGTTGGGCAAGTCACTGGATGAGTGGTACCAGCTTATCGGGAGGGAAGATGGCCACCATTTGCAAGTATGCGACTTATCAAAAAAATCTGGAATTACTTGACAGTACTGCTCCTTGAATCCTTGATGTTATTGACTGCTGATGAACAGTTTAATATCAGAAAAGCTCATTTTATGTTGTGTATTCTGTTTTTAGTTTTGTTGTTGAATAACTGAAAGAATGTTTCAAAAAAGTTACTTTTCATATTTTTCGTCTGATGTTATTCAGATAACTACTGAAAAGGAAACAACCCAAGATTTGCAGAACATTACACCCAAACATGGCAAAATTGACCCCAGAAATCAGCCGCATGTCGGTGGAGGCACTTGGGCAGGTGGTGTTGGTAAGAAGAAACAATCAGGAACGAGAGTTAAACTTTATGAAATGTACCCTGTTTCTGGGGAAGTCAAAAGTTTGGACCTGTGAAGAAAGAGTTTTGAGCCTTTACGTCGGTTTTACGACAGGGTGTTATATTGTAGATGATTTGTTGCATTTATTAATTTTATGTGCCTCCTTTGCTGCCTAGGTGGAGTTGGCACGGCTGGTTTGGGTGGGGCTGGTGGGCCATACAGGCTGGATGCAGGCCATGACGTGACCCAGGTACCGCAGGTACAGAAAGACATGGTACCACCTGAGGTAGGTTTTCTTTCTTCCAAATCTCAGTCATAAAAATGTTAGAAAATATAAATATACCTTTTAGGACAGACTTTTTATTAGTTACTCAACTCTTACTGCTGTCTGCATCCTCCTGCCCCCCTCTTGCTGCTGTCTGCATCCTCCTGCCCCCCTCTTGCTGCTGTCTGCATCCTCCTGCCCCCCTCCCCAGGTTCTCGTTGCTGCTCGGGAAATGGCTCAGAAGGCCTTCAGGGATCGCCTCAAGGAGATCCAGATGTCAGAGTTTGATGCCGAAATGTACGAGCGTTTCTCAGCTGGTGTCAGACGTCAGGTCACTTCACTGCGTGTCATCCTGGACAGCTTACAAGTAAGCCAAGAGGCAATCCAAACCATTCTGCAAATTTAGAAGAACAAGTTGACACAGTTTTGGTTTTTGTCATCAAACGAGTGTTGATGTGATTAAGTCTTTTTCTTTTCTCCAATAGGCCAAGGGTAAGGAGAGACAGTGGATGAAACATCAGACGGCCGGGGACCTTGACGAGGCTAAATTGATTGAAGGCTTGACTGGTGAGAGGGCCATCTACAAGAGACGTGGGGAACAAGATCCAGAGGTAAAAAAAGAGCTGAAGAAAGTGAAAAATTTTAGACTTTTTTGGTCGGCAACCCTTCATTTTGGCAAATTGTTTCAGTAGAGGGTTAATGCATTCTCGGTGAATCGTAGCTTTGCTATGGACACAGCTTCATACTAAGCTCTTCTGTGCCATATTTCAGCTGGGCAGCCCTCAAGTGAAACCGAAAAGGCTGCGACTGATTGTGGACGTCAGCGGCAGCATGTATCGATTCAATGGCTATGACGGACGCCTGGAGAGAGTCATGGAGAGTGCCCTCATGCTCATGGAGGCCTTTGAAGGCTACGAACAGAAATTTGCCGTAAGTTTGTGCCATAAATCCCGGCAAACAACTTTTCTGGAAAGGGATGGTGACTGCTGTGTGACCATCAACAGAATTTTCCTTGTATTTTCCTTTTGTGCAGTATGAAATCTATGGGCATTCAGGGGACGACTATGAAATTCCATTTGTTTTGAGCAAGAAGATTCCATCAAACAACAAGGAACGATTGGATGTTATCAAGGTAGGCACAGTGGATTAGCTGATTCTTTTAGAAATAAGTTTCTCATATTATGTGTTAAGGGTGAAAGCTCAAATACCTCTGAAATCTTTCAAGAAACTGCTCCGCCCAACAGACCATGAATGCACATGCCCAGTTCTGCATGAGCGGAGACAACACTTTGGAAGCGACCAAGCATGCCATCGAAGCCATCACCAAGGAAGAGGGCGACGAGTATTTTGTGATTGTTCTCAGTGATGCCAACCTGGATCGTTACGGCATCAGCCCCGCTCTCTTTGGGCGTACGCTGACTGCGGACGACCAAGTCAATGCTTACGCTTTATTCATCGGCTCCCTTGGCAACCAGGCCGACATGTGAGTGTCTTTGCAATATCTTGTGCGACTTTGTAAATTGTGGGGTTATCAAAGTGTACGGATGACAGGCTAGCATGTCAGGATTGCCTAATATGGTGTTGTTTCACATACGGAGAGGCACATGTGTAACCCTATGGGAAAGTGAGCCTTTAGGACTGCACTGAAAGGAAAAGGTTGCAAAGTAACCTCTGATGTGCCAAAACTGAAACAGGATTGTACAAGTATCGAGCACAAGTGAACTTCCACTTCCGAAATCCACAGGAATATTTGAGCTTGTTAAGACCTTGCCCTTTGCAATTTGCATTAGCTCTTAATCAGAGCTTTTTTAAAAACACCATTTTAAGTGCTGCTTTCCAGTCAAAATTATGGTTGCTAATAGTGTTTCTTTGTTCCTTGGACAAATAGACTTGTTCGCAGTCTTCCAGCAGGCAGGGGCTTTGTGTGTCTGGATACCAAGGATATACCACAGATTCTCCAGCAGATCTTCACATCAACCATGCTGTCTACCAGGTAGTAATGGACAGACTAGTGTGAAGTTTAACATCTGCTTCCAGTGTCCTCATAGTCTATCAATGCAACGTTTAATGTTCTCTCCACCTACATGTGCATGTTTGCATGAGGATCTTTGAATTCTGGCGCCTGAAATCAATTCGTGTGGAGACATTTGACGCAAAATAATGATTCAGGAAGTTATCAAAATGGTTAATTTTTTATCTCTGTTCTTGGACGCAGAATTCATAATTGCACGGTGTTTCGATCAAGCTTTTCACTTTTTTTCACAGTTTCAGTTTTAATAATGTTCTTCTGGAGGCAAAATTTTACAAAGCTGCTAAGTTGTATTTTTAAATCCTCTGCCATATATTCATATTTTTCTCTACTAGTGGCTATTTATAAGTCTATACATAAGTAATTATTAATATACAGAATGACGGTCAACAATGGAATTTTTCATAAGCAGAATGGAATAGATGTGTCATACATTTCTCCGTGTGGAAATATATTTCTTTGATTTTCACAAATTTTCTCAAAAATAAATGCAGTTTCAATCTCCTGTGGAGGCAATGAAATCAAGTCTAAAAATATCAAATAAGTTTTCAAAAAAGTTAAAAAGGTTTCCAAATAGTTACAAGAATGGCTTTAGAATAAAATTCATGATTGGAGGACATTCTTTCTGACCGAGTTCTGTTAGTAGTTTTGATTTATACTTGTTCATGTTTTGGCACTATGACGCAACGTAAAGTATACCTTCCCTACTACACGATGGTGAAAAATTATGGAAGGCTATAAAACTTGGCTAAAATGTGATAAACAAGCAGTTCTGCTATACAGGCAACTAAGCATTTGAAGAAACTATATGAATCATAGAAAACAGGAACAGAACCTAAGGTTGACACAATGGTCTAGGGTCAAATGACTGGTAGCCTGGGGTCAAATGGCTGGTAACCTCACTATGAGATTACTAGGCAACATGCAAAGACTATGAAGTCTACAGAATTTACAATAAAATAGCTTAAGACTATACTGGCAGATACAGCTATCAATGGGGGTGTCTTTATAAAAGACAACAGTTGTACTTTCTCGGAAAGTACATCAATATTTAGTCTGTGAATACAGTAACATAGGATGAGGTAAATAACACGATATGTACTATGCCCCATCTGTGTACTTAAAGGCCAAAATGAAACCGACAACATTATCCAATTTCTTTATGGAGTTTTGATTGTGAAAATGCTTGTGCACACCTCGGCTTTTTCACATGCATCACTGGCTGGTTACAGACATGTACATGTACATGCCACCGTAGTTCCAGGTTCAGTGTTTCCAAAGCATTTTAATAACGGCTGAAAGTTTCAGTCTCCAAACTACTTCCCAGATTTCAGGAACACCTGGTCAAGTTTTCATAGGGAACCTTCAAAGTGAAAGATACAGACCTTTAACTTTCCAAACAACTGTCTGTATATAAAGTCTTGTCACGCGATTTTGGTACATTCTACTCTGGAAGCCTGCATGTGGCCTCACCCTGCATAGTTACAGCATTCTGATGACTTAAGTTGTATACTTTTTATGATTAATGTATGCACATATAACTGTACAGCATTTAGTTGTTTGCCCTGTTCTTCTCAGAAACTTTATGGTCAAGATTACATGTGGTTTCACAAATTGATGGCTGTGGTCTATTCTCGTCTCATTTTGTGGATGATTTCAAAACGCACAAATTTTTTATACAACCAAAAGTAGGAAACTCTAATTTTCATTTCATTTCCAACATGTTCTCAGACCTCGTTTCATTGGTCCCCGCTGCAGATATTGGGCAAATCTTGGCTTAGCAAATCTAACTTCTAGGCTAAAAAGCTGGTGGTGAAACTACAGGCCTACTTTGTGCTCAGTTGAGCCGTCTACAAACAGCAAATCTATTCCTTTGTATCTCACAGGGCAGATCTTGGTCTCTGAATCTCCCCACAACTTTATCCCTCCGAACGGTTCTCTACTTTTCCCCGTTGGTTCTTTTCAATTCCTCGCTCTGTTCCCCGCTCACGTCGTCGTACACGTAGAACAGGGTGAAGGGGTTGATGCAGTACCCCTGGCAGGTGGACTTGCCAAACAGGTGCACCTCACCATCCCGGCTGGCCCCAAAGAACAGCCCGTCCATGGCCCTGTGAGAGTTGCTGTTCTCCTGAAGGGTGACCATGCCACCCTTCGTCGGATGATAACATACATCTATGAGGCCGCTCCAGTCAACATCAAATTTTTGGTTGGACCTGGCCTGGATTTGAAACAAAAAAAGAAAAAAAGGAAACAATAAGACAGCCTCGATTATGAATACATGAACAAAGCCGAACAAACTTTTGGCACTTGAAAATTCTCCTGTAGTCGTGTTGTGATCATTCGAAGAAAACTGCTGAGAATTCTGATCAGAGGCTTCCCAAAGTCACCCCAATCTCACAGTGTGTAGGAGAACAAACAGCATATTCTCTGCTCTCCAACAAAAGAGGGTACGTCAAGGCTTTGAGTGCAATAAGGACAATCTCTGTGACTGGTCCTAAATCCGACAGGGGTTGTTGGGTTAGGAGGAGATTCTACTCGGACTATCATTCTGGCCGATTCTGGAGTTATTCAGTTATTATTCTTGACCAAATCACTACGATTTGGTTAATGTCTCCTGGCGCCATCATACATTTGTATTTGGGATAGATATGGGGTAATTTGTATTCTTGGCAATAATTTGGGAAGGTGTGGACCTACCTTCCCGGCCTTGTGTGCTGCAAGGAAGGAATTCTGGCCATCTTTGAAATGGCAAAGCCTGTAGCTGTAGTTCTCCAATGGTGTCCCTGATCTCGCTGCCGACGCGAATGGCTCAGCGGGGTTGAGCGTGTGCAGATACACACGTTTGCACTCGTCACAATCAGTTGGGTCGACCATGTACCACACAAGGTCGGCTGTGTCAAAAAGAAAAAAAAAATTGCCCAGGAAATGAGTACCGAACTGAACTCAAAGGCAGTGTTGGACAAATTTTGGCACTAATGCAGTGGCAAACAATTTGGACCAAACTACTTTCAGCTATAAAGGACATCTGGCCAATTGATATTATTCACCGCAAAAAGCAAATGTTGGGGTGGGAGGGTAGGAAGCTACAACGACAGAGGGAAGTACGCCATTTTGTCTTATAACATTGGAGCAAGGAAGAAAGACAAGGTTCAGACAAAATTTGGAGCAACAAAGTTTGACGATTACTTTCCAGGTATCAAGTGATATCATCCTATTTGAATATACCTGTTATCATTTGTTTTGAAATTTGTCATAATCGTCCTTCACTGAGGTACTGAAGGGATGGGAGGGGAACCAGGGAGGATAGAGAGATTTTTCTTCAGACTTTCAATTTAAAATTAACAAGAGGAGAAAAGATTATCTTACTGTTTGGACAACCGACACATCCTCTGAAGTCCACTTTGTACACTGGCTTCCCTGAGGTATCCGTGCCGATGACTTGGTCGGTCACCTGCAGCAGGCCATCGTTTTGTTGGCTTTCCCGTGACATGACATGGACGATCGTTTTGTCCTCTGGAATCTGGAGGGGGAAAAAAAAGAGACAAAAATAAAAAAAGATCTAATTTTTTTTTCATATTAATTCCATTGAGCATGCTGCCATTTCTTCTTCGGAAGGCTGTGTGGATTTTCAAGAAATGCTTCTTGAAATTCCGCACGGGCTTCCAAAGCTTCCTTTATCCTTATAGTCATAGTGCCGCAGGCGTGCCAAGACATTTACCTTGTCTGAATCGCCCAGACATTTACTGGCGGTTGATAAGGCTACGGTTTCTCTCTGTATGCAGGCGTGGCCACTGCCTGAGGACTGTCTGCAAGCCATGGTTTCCAGCTCCATCTGTGCGTGTACTTCAAGTTCAGACCCCTGCAAAAACAAACAAGATGGGAAAAAAGAAATCAAATTTAGGTTTTCCCTGTATGGCATCGGGAATACAGAAAAAAAAATACAGTTAAAAAAGGTTTCGTGTATCTAAGGGACTTCAAAACAGTACAATGCTAACCCTGATTCATGCAAATCCTTCAAAATGTTCCAACTACATGTACCAGTAGGATTTTGTGGGTTCTAGGAGGGTATACGTACACTGTTACTTTACATATACATGTAGTAAGGGGATTCATTTAGATTCTACACAGTGGTGTGGTTCGAAGGATTCCGGAGGGTTGCCAGCACAAAAAACGGAGTTGGGATCAGTGACTTGACGTCACTGGTCTATCTACAGCCACTACTACCACAGCTGTGCATTTTGAAAGTTGTCTTCGTACAGCCCATAAAGAATGTACGCCTTTTCAAAAAAATGTCCGAGTGCATGCAAGAGAATTCTGGAAATGCACACAAGGAACATGCATACAACTTTGATGTTGATGGTTCCAGCGAGGCAGCCAGAATAAGTACCCTATACAATGAGAACTACTAGCACAGCATTTGGGATGCTACCGGTAGATGTCTCCCTGCTACTGACCTACCCGCTCACGGCTCATGGCCTGATTCCAGAAAGTTAAAGATCAGCAAAGTAGGTGTGTATCAAACGCTAGTACCAGTGGGGATGAATCTACAACTCAACAGTTGTCTAGCTGTCTGTGCACTTGCCAGCGCAAAACTGGTAAAACCCAAGCAGCGTTCTGTTTAAATACCAGCTTTGACCCAGAAGTTAAAATGACCCAAGTTGGCAGGAAGCACGCGACAGGGACATAATTCTAATCCTCTTGTATGCTTCTGATGTCACTTCCTGTTGCCATTCAGTGGCTGATCTACAAATGACTTTCTCTTCTTATGCTCAGCTAGGAACCAGAGAATGTTAGTTTCTTTTTCCGTGTTTGCCCTTTTTAGATGTCACGAGGCCAGACCAACACATGAATGTGTTTCCTATCACATGCACAGCCTAATAGTGCACATCCGTGCCAGGTTCATGTGAAAAGAAATTATCTGGAGTCATTTCAAGAAGAAAGAAGAGGGAATTTACCGAACACACTCTAGTTTTAGTATAATACACAAGGTAAAGATTCGATAGTAACTTTTGAAGTTAAATGTGAAACTGTGATTTAATTCCCTAAACTGTCATTTTCATCACACTGGAACCCATTCAAAGGTCTTATCTTCCAACCCTAAACTGAGTAGATCCACTAGATCCCACTTTTTTCCCCATTTGTTTTTTCTTGGAGCCTTTCAGACAATTATGGGTGGTTTTCAATGGTTTTGGCACAGTACAATCTGCAGTCTGACAGCAGTTCAAAGTCAATTAACCACTGTCTGAGCATAGTTTGAACCCTGCCGTCTTCCTGTCTGGATATGTCCAAACACCTGCACCTGTGTTTATCTGTGGAAACACAGCTGACAAATACACTCAGGGAATCCCCAATTTGACTGAGTCATCACCGGTACTCTGCGGTTGAAACCAACTCAAACCATTTGCAATTTTTTTTTTTTGTTGGAGTTGTCTTACAAATGAGATCTTGGCATGTGCATTAAGTCTGATGTTTTTCTCTTCTGTGTTTCTGGGAGATGAAAACTAACTTCTTCAAAAGGATTATCTCTTTAATGCCAAGCATCGTTATTGATTTTGCAGATTTTTATCTGCATCACTATCCTTTAATACCACACAGATTTACAATCAAGTTGTGATACTGCATTGTAATTTGCCCAACAACCTTTGCATTAGTCTTTTGGCTGACTCATCGCTTGGTTCAAAACAAACTGTACATGGAGGAGATCTTGGATGATTTACCAGTCAACAAAACTCCAAAAGTGAAACAGTTTCCCCTCTGAATGACAAAGGAGATTTCATCACCAACTGCCAAGTACTCCGAATCACAATGCGCCACTGACCACACTTTTCTGATCTGAAAAAAATGTAAGTCCAGGGTTCAGGTTTTGGAATTCCCAAAAGAAAGCAATGCACCCGCCCCTGCAAGGCAGCTAAGAGAGTAGCTCAGGCTGGGTGCCGTGTATGCCGGCTTCCGTCAGGAAAGCCATCATGTGGTTAGCTTCCTGGCTTTCTGGTATATATAGCACTGTAGTGCACGCAATATTGTGTGAGCAGAGTACGTACATGTACATACCCACTGCAATATGAATGAGTAAAAGGGGGGGTGGGTGGCTCCCAGGTGGTACGGTGACGGGGTGTCAGGTGGGAGGGGAAGACTTGTATCACGTTGATGTAGGGGTTTGACAATATCTTCCACTGTCTTTAAAACATTACACCTTTTCAACAAATTCCACTTTTTGTTTTTGAAGAAGTAGAAGAAGTGAAAGACAGGAAATTTGCATGTATGAAACCCGGAAGCTACAAAGATACTTCTATACATGTACATGTGCCGGTACACCTCCCACGTTCACAAGTCCTGGCACTTTCACTGCTTCTTTGGGGTTGACACACTACTACATAGACAATGAGCAAACCTAGTGAGAGTCAGAGGAATATGCTGCAAAAGGGACAAACTTAAAGTTGGTAAGTTGGCATCCCAAATCCCACCAGGACTCTATCTCTGACCAGCTACAATATGCCGTTTGCCATTTCAATGACACCTTGAGGACCAGGCTGTGAAAATGCCACTCTATGAAACTGTTTAACCACACTACACCGAGGAGAGGTCTCTACAATGGCTGAAGAAATCTTTGGATAATGGAGAATCTAATACCCGGGCTTAAGGTACACATGTAGGTACCATAGAGCATGGTGCTGCGTGGACCATGTTTGATTCTTTTATGCAAATGCATGTACGTACATGTACCGACCTTCAAAGTGAATAGAACTCTCCAGATCCACAGAGTACAAACCCACTCACCCTTGCAGACCAGTTCAATGGAAGAGTGCATGATGCAATCCCTAGTACTGCTGAAAAAAAGCTCTCAACGAGCCCCTGCATGTGATGAAGGGGGAAACCCCACAGGTGACCCAAGGGCAACTGCACAGGTCTGCAAATATGCACAGTTAGCTCTGGCTTTGCAGTCTGGAATTTTCCATTTACTGCCCAATAGAATTGTCCACATCACATGCTTCTCAACTTTGGAATGGCATACTCGTGAATGATGGAGGCACGGGTCAAGAACTATCAGCAATTTGTGGCCATCACTTGGCCCAAACTGATTGCGCAATTAGCTTCCATTTAAATCACCTGCTAAAGACTCAAAGGGCTACTGTGCATACATAGGCAACAGAAAATTCTTTGAGTATCTGAGAAGACTACTGGGACTTGGTAAGGGCCTGAACCTAACAAAGTGATTGACTTTAACCCTAACACTCCTCAATCCTCCAACAGGTGAAGGATTGAGGAGGGTTAGGGTTAATAAAGGGACAACAAATATTACTTATTCCATCAATAACCCTTCTCTGACTCAACCCTTCCACAGAAAGTTCAATCTGAGAATCAACACTGAAACTTCAGAGAAGAAAATTAAATTCTGGGAAAAAATGGGGTTTGGCCGCATCCAACTGAGTATTTCATGCAAACATGGTCACCTGAAACCTCAGATTCAAGGAATCCTTAATTTTTCGCACAACTGAACAACTTTAGGTGACAATTTCCCCACCATCCAGCCCCACTCCCGCCACCAAAGACCTTGAACTCCACTAAGGTCACTACAGGTCATCCAACTTTGTAAACTGAAAGAGCAAGTTACTTCCTTGTGGAGGTCAGATATTCCATATGCCCACACAGGGCACTGGTACAGGATGCAAAGGCAGATAAATGGGACATTTATTACTGGAAATTCCGCAAATCATGTGCTGAACAAACATCCTGGAAAAAAACACCTGCCAAACCATTGAAAGTTGAACTGATATGTGATGAAATTTTCCCTTATGAACAAAAAAAATTAAACTATAAAAAATAATAACTACCTTTTTTAGTTTTTGGTTTACTTCAAGGATTATACGAAAACCCAGAAAATTCACACCCCAAATATGCTACGTGTATATGAACTTCCTGATTGTGACTTGCGAAAATGAAATCAAATTTCATGGATTCTCATGCTCAGAGGATTGCATCACACTGCAGTCTACAACATAAAAACCACAAATCGGTGAACAATCTGATGTGAGTGGGGAGGGAGGAACAAATGTTCATACCTAATGAAAATGAAAGTTTGTGGCTAGCGACTAACAGTAAAGTTAACTGATGCTTGTGCAGAGACACGTTCCGAGTGACTGAAATCCTGAATACTTAAAACTGCAAACTCATTCTGGGAAATACATTAAGCCAAGGATATGATCGCTACTGAATGAAAAAAGGGAAAGCTTCATACCGCAGGAAGGCTGCGGGGAAAACAAAACAATGATTTCATCACCAGGAGGACAACCGGTCAAGCAGCTGAAAACCAGGGAGGGATTTCCCCAGTGTTACATCATGTCATGACCATGCACAACAAACAGAAGACCATGGGTAAGTGGGAGACTGCTGTCAACCATTCAGAACCTGGAATATTCTTGAGGTTAAAATGAAAGAATGTACCGGGCCATACAAAAATGAAGTAGAAATTGCATGTAACAGTGTAGCAATAATGGTGCATGTATGATGTAATTGTAGATGAATAACAAAGATCAAGATGAACAATACGTGTGACATATTCCAATTTCTTCATTAAAACTCCTCAGTTTCCCTCTTGCTTAACTCTGAACTACATGTACCAACTGAATCTATACTGGAAATTAAAAACAAGCATTTGTTATCCAATTATACTTTCGCAGTGCTGTGCTGCTTGCCACCAAAAAAACACCTGTTCACAATGATGGTGCCATGTTAAGGCATAGTGTTTAAAGATTACACTCATTGGTCACAAGGAGCCTTCCTCCCCAGCTTGTCAACCACTTTGGTTAGACCTTGACTGTGGTGAACAATGAATGAAAGACCATTGTGAATTCTGAGAAAAACCAGGACAGAGACTCCATCTCTGGGTGGCATGCGGTGTGGGCAAGGAGCCAACACCCTCAACCCTGCAGGCCACTCTTCTCAGTGACTGGAAGTTTGTAGATGATGCAATCAAGGAATTTCCCAGGACATAAATGGGCTGTTGGTTGAACAAACTTTTCAACCTGGCATACACATGGGTACACTATTACTGAACCCAAAGTTCATATCTCACAGATTATCCTATTTGTTGGGAAGGGCGGGGCAGGGGGGGGGGAATGAGGGGCAAAGGGGGAGTTTAGAGTAACAATTTGGCGCCACACTTAATGATCAACCTATCATCCTAATCTTACCACCCTAATCCTACGCTCCGAAAAAAGTTGTTGATTTTAAAAATCATGACAAATTACGATTTGGTCCGATAATCCCTTCCTCCTCACCCTCTGACCCCTCCCCTCCCACATGCACAGAAAAGATCCATTTTTCCCACACCATTACTGAAAAGCAAGGCAAACAAACATGTTCTTAGTTACACTTCAGTGAGCTGCTATAGAGGTTTTTCACGTGATTTAACATAACGGGCAAAGGCATTTCAGGAAGCATGTCATGTTCTTAGTGGCACTTGTATCAATTTGAATCTGTGTATTTCTATTGGCAATTTTACATACGCCAGAATTTTGAAAGACTTCGGAGGACTGTGCGCTTCTGCGTATATTTTTTGCGTAAGTTGAACACGGACCATCAAAAATCATGTGACTGGAAATCCTCTTAAGTGTTCATTTGTAATGACTACAACCATTGACTTCTGATGCATGCAGTCAACAAAACTCGGAAACCTCTGGCAAAAGTGTGATTGCGACATCACTAACCATGAATTCCAAGTACATGTAGCAAAGGATGTGACGTATAGATGTTTCTTGCTTGATTGCTTGATTGTAAATGCAAGGGTGAAGGGGGGGTCCATGCCGCTAAACGGGGTGTTTGTCTGGATTTCTCATACTGGTCTGGGCTGATTTTGCTCGCCGATATGAACAAGGTACCTATTTCCAACAACATCCTTTCAGCTTGGCCTTTGAAAGTGTCAGAGCGTATTGTACCTGCGATGTCACAATCAAAAGCTGAGTGGCTGCCTTTCATGACAAAGCCATCTTTTCTATGCCAAATTACCCTCTGCACTGACTCACCATGATTTATTATGACAGTGTTCACGTAAACAGTGTTGCCGTGACAACACTAGTAAGAAACATGACATCATGATTTGTTCTTTTTCTACAAGACCACTGGCACTAGTTCAGAAAATTCTTTTCTTTTTTTTTAGCTAATTTTCATTCAGGGAAACAAATACAATATTGAGTGCTTTTTAAGTCCACAACTTTTCTATCAGTAGCAAAAGAGTTGAAACCTTGCATTTGAGCTCGATTTCTCAAAGCTTCTTGCATCTTTGAATTTCTTCTCCGTGGTTGAAATTGATGAGCTGTAACACTTACAGATTTGATTTAAATTTTTAACCACAACCAGCTTGTAGTTTTAAGCAAGTTCCATCCATCCTCATTGGGAATACAGTTACTTTCATTTTAATCACAATTTTGTTACTTTCAGTTTAATTCTTAAGAATAGAAAATAAAGTTCAAAACTATATAAAATTTGAATCTTTTTCTTTCGAAGTATGTAACAGCTATCTAGAAAGAATGAAAGTGACCAGGTAACTTTCAGGACAAGTTAGACCACACCCAAATCACTTGGTTGCAGCTTGAATATGCAAAGAACTCGATAAGTACCATGGCTACAGCCATTATCAGATTGTTTAATGGCTATGCGTGATTAGCTGATCCTCTCCAACTCAATAGACCGTATTAGCGGCGTCTCCAATTTTAGTTATATTCCCCAACGTAGTGTATTTATTGAAAAACATAAAATTCAAAGAACCAGACTATATTCTACGATTTCATTCCGACCCCCAAAATCACCCGGTACCATCCCATTACGGGTTTAAAATTTATACTGTACATTCAGGAAATTGGGGACGCTGCGAATACGTTCTATTGCAGCCACATATGGGACAAGAAAAACGAAGCATGTATGTGTGTTGTCTACATGCTCCACACATATACCACTCCAGATTTTTGGGTCCAATATCTTACTGGGTATACTCCAACTTTACTGGTTTGAAAAAATCATTCACAAGTGTCAGCGACTAAATTACAAGGAAACAGTGACTGGCTGATGGCAAAATTAACAACAAATCATGCAATAAGATTAACCAACTGTGCAGAGATTAAGTGACTGGGCAGATCGACCAACTGTGCCAAACATAATAATGTACATAGGCCCTATGTACACTTTGACACGTGCTGGGGAGTGGTACGTAATGATTATGTATACGGTAAAGCCATTTTTAAAACATTTTACAGTCTTACCTCAGAGGAAGTGGAAAGTGCGCTGTCTCTGTTACTCTCTGAGGTCTTTCTGTCCGTGCTCAGTGAGCGAGACCGATGTGACCGGTGACCAGGCATTACTCTCTGCAGTTTACGTCTCAGGGCAACCAGTGGTGAACAGGGGTGATCATGGTGGTGTTTGCTGTCTGTTTCGTCTTGACTGTTGCCCAGCATACTGCTATGCTCTGTCCAAACCTGATGTAAAAAATTTCAATAATTAAGAAACTGATGCAACACTATTTCTGTAAAAAAATGCAACAATAATTGATACATGACAGTATGATTATTGACACTGTAAACAGTACTGACCGTAAGTTACAATTTGATGTGAACTAAGCAGCTAAGAAAATAGAACAAGCTGAAAAAATGGTGACGATCACTAAAAATCATTCTAAATTATATTTCTTTCTTTGTGATATCAAAACAGCGAATGATACGTACCTTTCGATTTGTTTTCTGTTGTTAAGATACACAGCAATTTCAAAAAGTTGGGCCTTGTATTCTGCAAGTTGTAACTTGTAGTCACTACACAGTCGCACTTTTGCAATGAAATTCACACATTGAATATTCAAGTTGATTTCTGAACGCTGAGCTCGAGACGTTTCATTTGATAATCTCCGACGAAAGTGTGGGTCCAGTATAAATGCCGAGTTTGTATGGACGACTCACGTGAAGTTACTGCAATTTCCATTTTTAGAATAGGATGGAAATTCCCCGCTTTCCCGAGGGACGAATCGCTTTCGATTTGTTTGCACCCTGCTGGCGNTTTAGCGAGTTTTCCGAGGGCGAGGTTGACTTAGAAGACGTTTCTGACGGAAGTATTGGATCTGATCACGAAAATGATATTCTCTGCTTCTGTTTGTGCGGTTTACCGGCAACTACTGATATGGTTGCGTGCGATGCCAGTGGATGCAAAATTGAGTGGTTTCACTACCAATGCGTGGGCTTGACGGCAGATACTATTCCCTCAGGCAGTTGGTATTGTGATGTTTGCAAAGAAAACGGTACGCGTTTTCCTCAAGTTTGTACATTATTGATCTGTATGTTATTTTTTAAATACTTGTAAGAGAAGGGTTTTGTTGTGATACGTTTAAATTTGCAACTAGGCCTATTATGATCTTCCAAAGTAAGAGACCATATGGAGGTAAAATTCATCATGTTCAAGCTGCCTTCAGATTCCAAATTATTTGTCATAAAATTGGTGAACATGAACTTTAGAAAGTTTAGAGCACGGAGCCACATGTCCATCCATCACTTCAGCGTTATATCCCACTAAGCTGTAGGCATTAGCAACATTAAAGCAGGGCCTATCAGATCATGATCAGATACTCCTTTTTCAATTGAGGAATTCAGCTATTTTTCCATGTTATAACACGATCGACCACTCCACTTCAATTTTACATTTTATCCTTATACATGTTTTATCACAGACATGGAGATAGAATTAGACCTCCATGCTGTAGATGACGGGTACAAGGCAACTGCAGAAGATGACATAGCCATGGAAGCATCTGCCTCGGCAGAGGTAGTTACTCCCGATCCAGCTGTATCCACTACCGACACAGCCAAGTCAGCTTCTTCTAGTTCTACAAGTACTAAGATTGAAGCTCAAGGTTCTGACAAGAAAGCCAAAACAGCTATGAAGGCAACCAACAAGAAAAGCTGCAAAGAAAAAGAAAAGAAATCCAAGAAAAAAGCTTCAAGTCCAGGTATTTAATGTTCAATGACAACATACATCGAAATACTGTGCATCTACTGCACGCACATGCAAGGCTATAAAAATTTGACGGCAGTATTCATTTTTACATTTTATAGTCTAATATACATGTACATGTAGTGGACAGCATATGGACAATGACTGTCCAGCAGTGAACATTGGAAAAATTTAAATTTTTGAACAAGCTTGATGATAAATTCATTAATCACCCACGTTTCCCACTCAATTACAGTAATTCTATTTGGTAAAAATGATTGTGTGCCCAAACATGTCTTTTTGAATAACTCCATTTTTTTGCTTTCTTTTCTATCTTGGACATCTTCATGTACAAATAACACTATACATGTACTTCCTATAGATACATGTCTGGTCCAACAGTTATTAAAATGCACAGGTGTGTACTGTAAGGACCAAGGAATTTTACTTAATACTTGTTTGAATTTTACCCTAGTGAAACGGCCAGCGCAACGCTTCACAGTGGAGCATGCTAAAACCAACGCTGCAGAGTATGTGAAAGCTGCTTTGGAGAGAATACAGAATCATCCCATCTTCACAGGGACATATCCATTGGCGGTTTTGGCAATGACCCTGGTGACATCAGTGCTACAAGTTCAAGACTCCTCTGCATTCACAGACTTCAGTGTAACACTCGTCACTGCTCTCTGGTTCGTTGCTACGGCCGGGGATGACAAATTTCTTCAACCAGAGGCTATGGATGTTGTGTGGAAACATTTTCATAAATTTAAACTGAGCTCCATCCATGAATGGAAATCTTTTCTGGAGTCCATCTCTATCTGTACTGATGGCAACCACATTCACATTGTTTACCAACATCTGCTGTTATCTGTCATTACTCTGCTCATAAAAGACAGACATGCTACTGATCTTCCTGTAGCTCCTTCAAACAGCCAAGTTTCCATTTCTAACATTTCTAAAGAGGAGGAACAAGTGCTTAGATATGTAGCAGGCTATGTACCCTTTGCTCTTTTTGAAAAATTTAGGAAACAACTCAATGAAACGAGTTCTGTTTTTTGTTCAATCCTTGCCACCTGGCGTTCTTGCACCACAGACACTGAACAAACATTTTTGGAGTACACTAATAAATGGATACAGGCCCAAAATCGAGGAGGACTGTTTAACATTAATGATGATGTTTATGTATTTTTCAGAACTTTAGAAAATGAGGCCCGTCAATTCCTCTCCAAAGGCAACTTAGAGGAATTCATTGGTAAAAACATCAAGAGGAGTTTGAAAGAAAAAATGATGTCCCAAAGTAGAGTTCATAACTACTGGTGTAATTTAACAAGAGAAAAGATTTCCGGAGATGTCTCAAAGCGCCTGTTAGACATTGTTGTAAATTTATACATAAAAATCAGAATAAAAGCATTCTTGAAGGTTTATCTCAACTTAAAAAAAGCGGCTGGTCAAGCCTCCAAAAAAGCTGAGAAGGCCCTAAGAAAGGAACTTGCTTCTTAAATACTTGTGCAAGAACAGGTACTGATCAAAAGCAGTACTAAAAAATTATACAGGATGCAAGAAAATGTAATCAATCAACATCTTGACAATTGTTAAAATATTAATCCTTCAACTAATCCCTTCAGAATGGCAAAAAAATCCTCTAGCATATTGTTAATGTTGGAATTTCATGAATTGCTGGTGGCCAAGATGTACAAAATATCTTTTTTCAACTGTAGTGTTACTGAATCAAAGCGCACTATAAAGTATGTCTAAACTACTTCACAATCAACATTTTTGTTACTCATTATTATGGCAAGGGAAGATTAGTTGCTTCCCAAAATTGTAGCGATTTAATTGGGTTTATTTTCAAAGAATGGAAACATGTTAACATCAATTTTTTCTGGGCCATTCCCTGTTTACGTGTGTAACATAAAAAGGATATTTCTTCATTTCCCATGTCTGCTTTAACTTTCGTTAAGTTGTGTTTCATTAACCTAATAATTATCAAGCAAAAAATGAATTGGCAGCCTGATTCCAGAGTCACTTTCTTTTGGGGAGTGGTGTGTTGTCGATGACAATGTCTTCAGGTGGCTGTCCTTTCCGAACATTCCCCTTCTTAGATGCTTTGGCACTAGTAGATGCCACATACAACGAGAGCATGCTATGGGAAAACTGTTCGGCTGAGGGGTTGTCCCAACTTCCTCCAGCAGACCGCTGCTTGCTGAAGTACTCCTCTAAGGGGTCCTGATTGAGTTTTTCACTTAAGAGGTACTTCACACCAGAAGAGAGTAGAACTTTGGCGAGCTCAACAAATGAATTCACTGGGAAATTTGGGAAAACAAGAGAACACACATCACATACAATTTGCACTACAAAGATTGTAAATTATGCCCCGCTCCACAAAAAAAATATGAGGCGTGTGGTGCAATTATGAGTCATGGATGATTAAGTGTTTGAGGGCAGACAAAATTAAGCAATATGCAAATGAGTGCATATTTCTGGAACCAAGGCTGTGATAGTCAAACATGCATAAAAATAGAAGCTCATGCAATTACCTCTCCAACTCCACCTTTTCCAGGAGTGGGTTACGAGATTTACATGTATTTGAATAATGAACAGATGAATTTAACATCTTTCGCAAATACATGTACGAAAACTGGGCTCTGATTGACGACTTGTCAGCTAACTGATCAGGGGTGAATGAGGCAACTGAAATTACTTTTTCCACCTCAATGTCAACACCTTGATATACCCTTGCAGGTGTAAAGCTAGATTCTTCTGAGGAGTTTGGTGAGGGTGGGGAGAGTTGCAGCTATTTAAATGGTGACAGAATCACATGCACTTCTGCAGCCCCTTTTTTTGAGGGCCCATTTTTTTGAGGGAGGGGCTTAAGGGACTCCTAAACTGTGATACAAACTGAAAATAATCGAAAATGAAGAAAAATCAAAGCGTCGTCACTGAAACAAAAAAGAAGTACAATCATGCTTGCAGTTTGAAGAACACAACACACTTCCAGGAGGAGGGTATGTCAAGGGGGTACTGCCCCTGCTCAGTGTACCTTTGTTAACGAACACAAATCATACCAGTTATGTGGAATCCCTCCACTGTTTCTTTGCTGAGGCACATGGTCTGCTTTGTCTTGGCATCTAGACCATCTATGGCTTGAACCT
This sequence comes from Acanthaster planci, assembly GCF_001949145.1. The sequence goes on along the minus strand of NW_019091394.1, from coordinate 241,750 downwards.
GGTTGTCCCACTCCTTGAAGAAACCCAAGAAGTCAGAAAGGAGCCACTAAAACAAAAGTCATATAAATGGAAAGATAAGGCCTTGGAAATGATGAAAAACTGCAAATTAGTAACAGTGATATTAAAGTTAGCATTTAGATCTAGCATTAAATTTACCTCAAAGCGCCAGTCCTGAACACTGGTGTAGGGTTCCAGAGCCGGCTTACGAGACCTCATGCCCTGAAGAGGATTGCTGACATTTAGGCAATCGAAAAACTGGTCCATCATCCTCAGGAACTTCACAGTGGATGATGTACCTGGCCGACCCATAGACTCCAGTGCATTGGCCACAGTTGAGCTCAACATCTAATGTTTACAAAAGGAGGAAAAGGTAGCTCAATAAGTAACCGAATTGAATGAAATAATAGTATTATTACAAGTATTACACCATGGGTGTACATGTACCAAAAAGAAACACAAATGGAAAATTCTCGTATACTGAAAGAAACTCCTAATACAAAACTAAAAGCAGAATACTTCACAATTACACAAAATTACAACTGCTTTTGGCATGTTTACAATACAAATATAAATATAGCTTGCCTCTTATTTCACAAGATGACTGATTGCCCACCCGCACTTTTTCTCAATATTGACCACAGCTGGTGGGTTTCCATCTGTGTTGGAAACAATGAACACCCCACCCCCCCCCCCCATCTGCACATGTACTAACCTGAGTAGCCAAGTACACTCTCATCCTCAACGACGGTGTGAGGTGAAGATGGTCACTTTGGATCTTGTGCAGACGTCGCAGACCAGGGGAGCTCCTTTCCAGTCCAATATCCCACTCGTAGAGCTGGAGAAGCTGCAACCAGCTGATGCTCTGCTTGTCATACTGCATATAAATAAAATAATTCCAAACTGTGTGGGAAATTGTCAGTTTAAAATAAAGTGGAATTCAAATTTTGCCCAGCTTAACTTTTTTTTATTTTTGCTGCATGAAATTATGCAAAAATTAAAGTGATCAAGGCCTTATCACTTTTGGGAAACAGTTGCACGTACAAAGTGCACTCACTTTCCTCTAGTAATTAGTCAGGCCGCAGAAATTAATTACTGGTCAGAAAAGTCTATGTTAGCAGTGAGAGTCTACAAACATTTTAAATGAAAACCAGTCCCATAGGGTTTGTACACAGGGTGTCAAGTGCACTTTGTATATGGAACGCTTCCCCACATTTGTACATTGACATCAAGACATTCTGATGAAAATTAAGGTTCCCACAGCTTTGCTTTTCTGTTACCTTTTACGCACCTGTTGGCACAGTTGAAACAGGTTAAAGGAAAAACTTTAAAAACAAGTGAGGCATAATTAAAGACAACCAAATACACACGCAAGCTTACCATGAGGTTTTTAGTCTTGTTGTGATAGCCGGAGTTCTCCAGATTATTCCGCGTTGTTTTCATTAAGTGGGGCACGTCGCAAATGAAGTACAACTGCCTGGATGGATCTGCGGGGTTTGACGTGCTGTAAACCGGGCTAGTTGGTGTACCATCCCCATGAAGCCTGAAGAACTTCCGATTTGGAGACGCTCCATCACAAACCAGTGACCTTACTTTTAATCCGGCTAACTCCAGGTAGAGAATAGCCTCGGATATGCAAGGGTAAAGCTGGCTGCTTGATACACCTTTGGTGGGATAGTATGCCACAGGGACATGAAGAGAACTGCATAAACCCCTGACCATCAGCACCAGTACATGACTTGCCAACTCTGGCTCTGTACTTCCCTTGCAGCGTCGTTCGAAGTTGGACACCTCATTACTAATTTCTGAAATGTCAGTGAAACCGACGATCCGCCCTGACCTAACAGAATATACCAAATCGGATTTAACCTTCATTTCGTCGAATAGCAAACTGACATTCTTCTCCTCTTCACTGCATGTAGCAAAGTGATTATCTTTGTAGATCCTCTCAAGCAGCCCAGCACTAAAACCAGAGGAAGCATCTACAAAATGGCTGTAGGGATGGAGAGTGGATGGATGGGGAAGCCTCATGAAGCCTGACTCTCGCATCAGATTGTATGCGGAAGCAGATTTGCTCTGAAGGGCAATGCACAGCCTAATTATAGCAGGGTGCCATCGCATCTGCTTGCCCTTCAGGGCAGACTCTCTCTGTTGCTCCCACATCAGCATGGAAGGGGAGCCCTTTGGAAATGCTGCCATCATCTCTCCATCATATTTCTGCAGTGGTGCCTTGATGACATCTTCTTGACGGGTATCTAAGGGAACTGCCTCCTCCATCAGTGTCAAGATTCTTTCCTGAAGAGCAGCATTCTTACGTTTTAAATTTCTTCTTTCTGCCTGTAGGCTTTCAGCCTTTTGTTTTAATTGGCTAAGAGTCATGCTCCTGTGAGGAGCAGATGACGAGGCGCCAACAGAATTTCCCTGTTTATTTTTCAATCGATGCAACATTCCGAACAAATCACTTCTGTGGATTCGGCAGACCTCGCATCTGGAATCTACTTCGACAAGTAGGTGACAGCTTTTATGCCGGATCGTACCTCCACTTACTTTGTCTTGAGGTGTGATAGACACTGGTATCTGGCCCTCCGGCCCCTCCTTCAGGTGAATCAATTCTTCGAAGTCATCATTTCCTGGACAAACATACCTCCTCGCAATGAAACGACATAACCGGCCACAATCACTTGAGCTTATCTGCGCAGGAATTTCCAACTCGTACCGATCAATCTCAGTGATGACATCTGCAATCGTGAGCTGCCATGATTTATTCCAGGAAATCGACACAAACACAACAGGGTGACCACTCGAACTCATCTTCATGATCTTCAAAGAATCAGCTGTGAACCAAGGTAACAAACCGTGTTTGAATGCCTCCGTTTGGTAGTCTGCAAGTTGCACTGATATTGGTGACGTACATGAAGGTTTTCTGCACAGTTCACATTCAGCTTGACCAAATGATGCCAGAGGAATACGGCACTCAGCTGACTTCATATTCTTCTTGCTGAACTTGGTCCACCACTGCCTCAGCTTGACCTCACAAACCTTGCAAATAAATGCCGGATGCAAAGTGGGGGTATCATCACCGACTAAAATGCCGAATGCCACTTCAATTTGCCTTGCAAATTTTTCCTTAGGAATCGGTCGTCGACCCTTTGCAACAGCCCGGCACTCTCCACATAATCTGCACATGGCCTGTAGGCACTGGGAATGAGGATTGACATCCATTACAATCTGCTGTACATCAAATCACGGAGGTAGAACATGCAGACCTACATAACAGTAACAAAAAATGCAAAGAAATAATTACACATGTACATTTAACATAAACAATGTGTAATATTTTTAATGAAACCCCAATAACCTCCTACGTATTGAATACTGGCCCACGTTTTTCTGGGTCTTGCATGCGGGACAATGAGAAATTGAAATTGAATATTTATTTTTCATTTGCCTATTAATAATTATATAAAGTACATGATAAATGAAACAAGCAGAAATGCCAGATACATCGACAAGTAAATTAATTCTAACACACAACTGTGTCTTTTAAGATCATACATGTATTATAGGGCCTAAAATACGATTTCCTTACAAAGGAACAGAAATCGAAGTAATTACCTTAGGCCCTACATGCCCTAGGCCCTTATTAATAAAAATTGACAAGTTTTGTTCTTGGGCATGTTAGCATGTTAGGCCTGGGGGCCTACTTAAAATTTATTTGGCAGGCTTACATGAAGGATTAAAGATCTCCATCTGAAAAAGGTTACAATACATTAGCTAAAACTTGATTGCTTGATTTAGAATATATGTTGTCTAATATGGAGAAAAAGGTATTTCCCTATTTAAAATGTTTTAACTGAAAATGTAAATTCAAAATAATAAAATAGGCCTAATCTTGGCAAAAATATGCCAACACAACAAACATGACAAATAAAACATGAAAACCCTTCTTAAAACTTTGCTAAAATTCAACAAATCAACACAAAAGGGGCTGAGAAATTATTCCTGGTAATGTACTTAGTGTCTTTTGAAATGAAAAGCAAGCGTAAATATTTGGCAAATCCCCAAAACCGGGATTTTTAAAATCTCCACTGCGTTTGTGTAATAAATCGTAACACTATCAACCCTACATCCACGGCCACGTGAACAGTCCCTCTCTCTGAAGAAAACATTTTTATTGGCAGGACATCACCGGATCACATCAAAAAGTCCTAAAAATGATCACTAATATTTCATATTTCGTACAACAAAACATAAAACGCATACCTCGGAAAAAAACGAGCGAATTCGGCGTTCAAGATATCACTGGAATCGGAATTTTTTGCTCTATCGAATGGAAACAATGGCGCATGGAAGATCCCGGCTGAAAACTACTGCGCATGCGATTTTTGTTTGTTCGTAGCTTCACGCTTTACTCAAGTAATGAATGGGTCGTGTGAAGCTGGCCAGATCGGCGGCACTGGACGTCGTGCACAGAAGCCCTTATCTCGGTCGTAAATCTGTCCGCGCTCTGCGGGTGGTTGCATTGGGTTTGTACACGCGAGCCAGGCTCGCTAATTGACCGTAATCGACTCGAGTTTTCGTTCCAACTCCTTGTGATTCTACCTCCATGGTTCAATAAGCTCCTAAGAGAGGTATGATTGGAACTAGACCAGAGACCTTGTAAAACGAAACTTAGGCCGTTTTCCAATACTCAATTCGGCTCCGTCTCAGACTTCAACTGTTTTTTTTACTAGCTGACTTTGAAGCTGTAAGTGCAGTAATCAGTCTAATAGTGCCACGGAACATCAAATAAAATGCAAGAAAGCCAAAAATTACAGTAGTTTCATGTAATTTAAATGCTTCAGGCCCACAATCGGTGATTGGTTTTGGGAACGAAGCCAGAGACGGAGACGAAGTTGAGTATTGGAAAATGGCCTTAGAAAACTTATTCTGTTTTGTGGGTGCGTTCGATTAGCTTACACGTGAAAGTCAAACTTATACGAGAGCGTTCCTTTAGCTATCACGTGATGTTCGTGCCTGCCCTGGTGTCAGCCACCACTACCCCATCCCCAGCTGGCGAGCGGGTCTCTGGCTGGAGGCTGCCCGAGGGTAATGACGTCACGGATGGACTGTTCGTGCATATGGACATGATGCAACGAGGCGGGGACTTGACCTTTTTCCCAGAATGCCTTGGAAAACACACTGCAGCGCTCGATAAGCCTCACTTTGAGGCTCCCCTTGAGTGGGTGCGTTCGATTAGCTTCCCTAAACACACCAGTGTTACACCAAGGGAAGCCTCGAAATGAGGCGAATCGAACGCTGCAGTGTATTCGCCAAGGCATTCTGGGAAAAAGGTCAAGTCCCCGCCACGTTTCATCATGTCCATATGCACGAACAGTCCATCCGCGANTACGTATACAAATACATATACCCTCCTTTCATGCATATGTACGAGTAAGTATGGGCCATAAGACTGGTTGAAGCAGAAAACGCTCAGTTCAATAAGCTCCTAAGAGAGGTATGAGTGGAACTAGACCAGAGACCTTGTAAAACGAAACTTAGGCCGTTTTCCAATACTCAATTCGGCTGCGTCTCAGACTTCAACTGTTTTTTTTACTAGCTGACTTTGAAGCTGTAAGTGCAGTAATCAGTCTAATAGTGCCACGGAACATCAAATAAAATGCAAGAAAGCCAAAAATTACAGTAGTTCAATGTAATTTAAATGCTTCAGGCCCACAATCGGTGATTGGTTTTGGGAACGAAGCCAGAGACGGAGACGAAGTTGAGTATTGTAAAATTGCCTTAGAAAACTTATTCTGTTTTGTGGGTGCGTTCGATTAGCTTACGTTACGTGGGTGCGTTCGATTGGTGTAACACTGGTGTGTTTAGGGAAGCTAATCGAACGCACCCACTCAAGGGGAGCCTCAAAGTGAGGCTTATCGGACGCTACAGTGTGTTTTCCAAGGCATTATTCTGGGAAAAGGTCAAGTCCCCGCCACGTTCCATCATGTCCATAT
>NW_019091394.1:173416-234301 GCF_001949145.1 Acanthaster planci | reverse complement strand
AGCAGCAGGCTTGTGATTGGTGGATGGTTATAAAGTTTGTGGTGGGATTTTATTTGCAAAGTTGTTGATAAAGGTCTCTGAGCTGATTATTGATTTTTTGGGGGATATTATTATTTCACATTTACGAGGCACCTCAACTACGTGGGGGGGGTAATATATTCCCCACACTTTTTGAGGTGGGGGTGCCTTGCCCAGCCATAGAAATTTGAAAAGCAGGGGGAGGGGACACCATATACACTATATAGAGAGCGATGTTCACGATAAAGATGTACATCGGTAGTGTGTATCAAATTCATGCAGAATCTCACATCAGAACGTCATATCATGACTTTTGTAATTGCGTCCCCCCCTTTTTAGTGATATTAAAACATTTTATTATTGGGAATACCTGAAACTTCTTCAAAATTTGTCTTAATACTTTTGCTCATCGCAAAAAGCAGGGGATGATTCAATAGCCCCACCTTTCCCCGACCCCCATCCCCCAAATTTCAAACACAGATTTACGATACTGCTTGAGTAACTTAGATGAATTTCGTGCATAGAATCCGTGTCATACTCACGTACTTGTGCATTCTTCAAATCGCCTGTTTTAATTTAGATGCCCAGCCATGTCCAGATGTTTAAATAAAATGGCGATTTGTAGAGTCCCAGTAACTTGGACTAGTAGTGATAGTAATTTTGAATAAACAACTTATCCTGTAGTTCATAATTAATTAAGTTATTATTTTTTCTCTCTCTCTTTCATCTCGTTTCATAAAAAGATTTACCTCCTGGAAAAAAGAGCGCTCCTCGAAAAAGACACCGGGAAGGACTCCTGGAAATAAATAACGATGACTGGTACACAAGGGCTGTGCACATTTCAAAATTCGAAATGGAAGGGAGGGGGGTACCCTTTAGGGTCTGGACTTGCTCCGTTGAGGCATATGACCCCCCCCCCCCAGCGGCGGCGGAACGAGTTTCAAAGTGGGGGGGGGAGTTGTTAGACCATCAGCCATCAGTCATTAATAGGCTGATCCATAAAGTTCCACCACATTATTGGCCCGAAAAAAGTGGGGGCATGACCTCCAGTTAAAAAAAGTAGGAGACCACTTGCCCCTCCCGCCTCCCCCCCCCCCGCGTCCGCCCCCATGCAGGGCCCCCATAACAACACAAAGTTTTAGGTGTACCTAAAAAAACACTTATTCGTCAGAACCCTACCTGGTTGAAATAGAAAGTTTTTTGTGAAGTTGCGCGCTCCATACGTTTCTCCTTGCAAAATCCTAACCCACAAGATTTTGAACAAAAGTTTTCGTACGGTTCAGTGATCACGTGTAGTTGGCGCGCGTTGTACATGTACAGTATGTTCGATATATGTACATGTACGTGTACGCGTACACTGCGCATGCGCTGCATAAAGTACCGATTGTACCATATACCGTTACTATACCGTACGGTACGCACGCACGCACGAGCATATTTTTTGGCTAGAGTTGTCACGCTTGGATGAGTTCAGAAAAGGACAACTCCTAGTTGATGTTTGTTCAACTCTCTCTCTGGGACCGGCCGAGGTTGTTTGTTTTTCAGTGTGATATTATATTAAGGCCTTTCCATGGTCTGCTACTGCACACCCCAGGATCTCCTTGGTGTAAATACACAATTTCTGGTGCAATTTTGAGTTGGGAACCATGATCATCTCACGGGTTTCGTTGTCGCCGCTTGTCGCCGTCTTTGTGGCACTCTTTTCGACAGTCGTATACTGCCAGAGCACCGCCTGTAAGTAGGAAATTATACTTGGACTTGCTTTTCACATTCAGCCGTACGTTTGCCGGCGATCCTTCCTTTTCGGACACGCTTACGCGTTAAAATTTTAATTGTTTGACTTTCAGCACCTTTTGAATTAATTTGAAACACGGGTGTGGATAAGCCCAAAACTACCTTTTAATTGTAGCCAACACCATGCCTACATACCTGTACATATACATGTAGGTCTAGTTGTCTTCCTGAATTCTACGTAACTGGACGATCGAGGAGTCATTTTCGGGGAGGATGTTGCTAGAACCATGCAAGAACTTAGAACTAACGTTAGGCTATTAACTTTACTGACATCATGAAATTTTCTGAGTCGGCAGTTCGGATACTGTGACGTGTTGTATCACAGGGTTGGTCCTCAAACCATGGAGGTAGAATTGCACCGATTTGCATAGGTTTGTTTTTGTCGGTCTCTGATTTTTTTAAATAATTTTTTGGGTTTTTTTTGTCTTGTTCTTTACTTTTTAGCGCTTGCGCTGTACTAATCACAACATAGGCCTACATGGTAATACCCTATGTCTGGTTGAATCTGAGCTCTCAAGTACAGTTTATTTGTAAGCATGGGTGACATCAGAGGTTGGGAATTTTTCTCTGATTATGAAGTTAGTTCAGCTGAGTTTTGGCAGTCGTTACTTTATATTGAAATGAGGAATATAGCATTGGTTACTAAAAAATGTAAATACCTGATTACCACCATGTTGAAAAAAACACACACGTTGAACTGTAAATAATTTTTATTTGAGAGAAAATGTTTAGACAAGCTTAAAATATTTCCCATACATTTTGTGCCTACAAGCCATGCCAACGATGTAACGTCTTTCTGAATAACGTGCTCGCTGTGTGATCTCCATTTCCTCATTTTAGGAATAAAAAGATGTTTAGGTAAGAATTCCAACATTGATAGTTTTTCCTTGCTGCAGCTTCTTAGTCCTCTGAAAGTGATAACATGCCATAAAAAGCCAAATTCAGCACGGAAAATATAAACACTTTGAATCAGAGTGTCGGGGATGTCTGTGGTATTCAGAAACTCTTTCAAGTGTCTAAATGAACAATATATAGTCAATGTAATCATATTAAAAGCAGAATATAAAGTCAATGGTACTTCTGTGTAGCACTACATGTATGGTACGTTTTTAACTGCAACAAAGATAATATTTTGAGTTAAATGCCATTTCATGTGTGCTGCCCTAATTTTTTGCTGGATTCTCAGATGTCTTTGTTGTTGTACTAAACGAGACACAAATGAGTTTATTTAACTAGGCCTATATCTTACCCTAATAACTATTTGTCCAGCAGATGTGACTTCATGAAAAGGCTACGGATTTACAAAACATGTTTCCTTCATTTTAAACAGTTGTTTAATAGTCCATGTGTTCAAAAATGCAGTTGGAAACTTGTCAAATGCAGGTTAGGTGCCCTTCCGTTATTTTTTCAACCACACCTATTTATTTTTATTTTAAACGCGCCATACATGTACCTTAAAACTTCACAAAAGCAGCCATGCAACACAAAGGAGCCATTCAAATGGTTGGTGATGGTGAACTTTTGTACAATGCTGAATAGACGCTATGCCCACTGTGGTGCCTTGGGTGCAAACTAGTCCTTTTCGGTTCAGTTCAGAATCTGAAAAGAAAAGAAATATGACTCTGTGTGGAAACTAAAAACTGGGAGTGGCGTTGAGCGTGTGTCATATTCATTGAACTGCTTACGTACATTGCAATGAGAATAATAATTTCACAACATTCGACTCAAAGAAATTAAAGTAGGGCTGTATAAACTGTTACTAGATATGAAAGAAAAAGAATCGTAATAAAAGTAACAGGATTTTTAATTCTTTAACAAAATTATTTCATCATAAATAGTAAAATTATTCAAGACTTGTCGAAATAAAAGAAAAGGAAAGTGCCATGATTTTGAAGCCGGCTATTCACATTTTACCTTTAACATAACTTAACTTCTAGCAAAATGATATAAGAATGTTTGTTTTAGTTGTGAGAAGTAACTGTACCAATAAACCAATCCACATTCAGCAAACTTCAACAAAACTGAATTATTCAAGAGAAATTAGCTCATAATAGCATTCAAACAAAGACTGAATATATTTTGTAATTAGTGAATTATGTTGGCTTATGTTGCTTAGGGTTTGTGTTCAAGGTTTGTATGTTTTTGTTATTTACTCCAAAGCTTATAACTTGACGCAGACATCGTACACAGTGCGGGAGGGTGACACCCATGTCATTATTGCAATAAACCGGAGGGGAAATATCAGTGTTCCCACAAGTATTTGTAAGTACCGTATTTCCATGAAATGTTTTTTTTTTCATAACGTTTCACATATTTACGTGTGAACTATCAGGGTTTTTTTTGGCAGTAATTCTTTGCATTTTTAATCTGTGGGAACAAAGTTTTCATTATGTATGTGCAAAGAAGTAGCGAGGTAGTTGCCACTGTTTGCCTCTTTTTATTTTGAACCCCACTCGTGGATTGACAACTTTTGAGATTGCCTCCCCATGTAATCCAGTCACTTTTAGCCACACTTGAAAACTCTGCATCCTCATAGATAACAATACTAAAAAAACCCCAAATTTTACTGGGGTCCTTATCATTAATTCACATTCCAATGGTTATGTCATAAATGATACATAGAAGTTGTTCAAATATATCCAGTTTGGACAAAAAGTGTGTGAGACTGAAAGTATGTCTTGAATGATGCTGGCTGTGAAAAACATGATATCGATGTTTATTTTGGATGTTATGGTGAACCAAATTGGCTTTTTGCCAACTTTGAAAAAAATCTTGACCAACTATATATAAAAAAGAATAAATGCTTCAAGCAGATATGCTTTTCTCGCCAGTGGTGACCACAGTGTCAGGCACTGCGATCAGTCCAGGAGACTTCACCCCACTTAACCAGCGGAGGGAATTCATAGAGAACTCCCTGGTGCTTACCGTCCGCATTGTTATCACCGATGACAACATTCAAGAAGGGGATGAATCCTTCCGGGTCCAGATATCCAACCCTTCGGACGGCGGCACCATTGGCTCTGGCTCCCAGGCAGAGATCACCATTCAGGACAATGATGGTACAACTTCACTAATATCTCTCGTCCCTCAAACTCTCCGTCTGTACATAAGGTCAACTCGATCACCAAACATTCCGTAGCCCACCATGTCTATGTCCCAGCATGCATCATTTTAACCCAAGATGAACTACAAATTTTTAACCTTACAGTCTACGTCAAACACCATCAAATATTTTCAAAACTGTGATAACGCAATAAAGTACATTATTTCTTAGGCTGAGCCCAAAGACCTGAGCTATGTCTTTGACTTTCATTTATTACTTCTAAAATGCACACCTCTTATTAAATCAAACAGCACTTTCAAAGCTTCAGCTTTACGGTCTTACTAGTTTTTCTCACTGGTTGGCCGAAGCCTTGAATTTGTGAATTCGGTTCATGTTAGAGGACTCTAAATGATTCTAAAATCAAAGTGGGCATGGAGGTGTTTTTTCAAAAGGGACCAGAGACAAATCAACTTTTGTTTTATGTAGAGGTGTCAATTCTAGCTTCTCTAAGAAGCAGTTGTACATGTCTTCCTTGAGACATCCTTGCAATCCTCTGTGAAAACCTGTGGATTTAATGAAGCACCCATTACTTGGTCGTATATCACCAATACGGTTTAATACTAATTAAAATTACTATGACTTTCCTTTGCAGCACAATTTAGCTTTGAGAGCAATTTATACCCGGCTGTCAGTGAGGCACAAAACAGCATCACGGTTGCTGTTGTTAGGAATGGATACTCTAACAGGGAAGCCAATGTCTGTGAGTAACCATCAGCTTGACCATCATCTTTTTTTTTTTTTTGAAAAAGAGAGGAATTTAAAATTGAGTTCAGTTGCTCTTCCATCCTTATCAAGGAAAAGATTTGTATTTGTACTGAATAACTGTTCTTACTGCCTAATTTTATTCTCTTTGTGCAGATGTTTCCACTATGAACCGTGACCCCAACAACCCTAACAGTGCAACACCGGATGGGGATTTTGTCCGTTTGGTTGAGACACGGTTGCAGTTTCTGCCCGGGGTGAACAGGGTTGAGGTACCTGTGACAATCCTGTCAGACCAAATTCCTGAGAACACAGAGACATTGGTCATGCAGATAGTGCGAGTGGTAGATGGGCTAGTTGGGTCCCCCTCCAGAGCAACGCTCTCCATTTCTGACGACGATGGTGAGTTTCAATCATTTTACACAGTCATGCTAAAACAAACTAAATGAAGGAGCATTAATCTGACCATAGAGAACAGGTCCTCGATTCCAGTCAGCAGAAATCCAGAAGTTATTTTTGCCTAAACTTGGTCATTCTGTTTTGTTTTTTCAACAGTACAATATGAGATTCTGGAGGAATCCTATTCGGTGAAGGAAAGCACAGGTTTGACCCAGATTACCGTCACAATCACCAAGAAATTTAACCTACTGGAAGCCAGCTCAATTCGTAAGATACTGATTTTCACAGCCATGTTAATTCGGAGTTATCCAGAGCTAAGTGTAAGAGATGCCTTGTCCAGCCTCCCCCTGAAAAAGCCCAAATACACAAACTATTCTAATCTGCGACTCCCTTCCTCATCCTACCCAACGTATTATTTTTCCCAAACCACTTTGATATTTCGAATACCTTTTGTATTTTTCTCAATTTCCCAAGTTATAGTTTTAAATAAATACTCCTGAATGTATATTGCATGGTATATGGATGGAGTTTATTCTTATTAATTGTGTGTTAGCTAGTCTTTGAAAATAAATATCTTTAAATTTCGCATCAGTGTACATGTATGAGGTGTGTACATGTACCTTAATGCCAATGGTGAAGCCAAAATTACTCAATACAAGGTTTCCATTAGGCGTACCGTAATAGGATGTGTGTCATTTCATGAAGACAGTGACAAATTTTACCATTTGGGTATGTTTTGGTTGCTATTTGTAGAGGTGTACACAGAGGATGGAACAGCCACGGCAGCAGGCCGAGACTACGCCACATTCTTCAGCAGGGTGGGTTTTGCCATGAACCAGGCCAGTGCCACTGCCATCATTAACATCCTGGATGATAATGTGTACGAGCCCGTACCCGAGGTCTTCTACGTGGGTATTCGTGACCCCCAGCCCAGCGGCTTTGTGCTGACCAGTGCCAGTCGGAGGCCTATTACCATTGAAGACAACGAGTGTAAGTCCTGTCCGTATCAGCAGGCTGTGGCTGGGAGTGACTGCACAAGCCTATGGGAAGTAGCCGCTAGCCAGTGGTTTTCATAGCCGCAAGCCTCATTTCCAGTCACAGGCCAGTAATTTCACTTAAAGACAGCCTGTATTTGGCAAAGTAGAATGATCGATCAGCTTCCTTTTTAACACAACAAAGTGCTTCTGCATCTTACTGAAAATATTCCGTTAATGGTAAATTTAATTGCCCTGAAGGCTGATTTGCACGGAGACAAAGGGAAATTTGTTGCAATCTTCCCGGCAACATTGATCTGAGCCCTCCATTGAAGCAGTCTTTCTTTTTTCCAAGGAGTGGTTTCAGTATCAGTGACTGATGTGACATCCGAACTCATATTATAAATTTGTGCTTATAGTTTTGAACCGACGTTAGCTCAGCCTGAACCTATAATGTTCTTAATCTTTTCCATTCATCAGCCATTCTGTCAATCGTGAACTCTACATACACTGTCAGCGAATCTGACAGATCTGTCACTGTTCAGGTTCGACGGACAGGGGATTTGTCTCAGCAAAGTAGCGTGCGTAAGTACTCCTGCTTTGGTATCAGTTTTTAAGCATTTATTTTAAGCATACTTACAGAGTATTTGCATCAACGTTAGAGTGACTTAAGCTACGAATTGAAACTTAATGTGAGAGCTCGGCTAGCCAATGCCATTTTTGTACTCGTGTTTCAGTCAAGTCCATAACAAGTAAAATCCATAATTCACAAACCAAGTGCATGTAACAGCATAATGGTAGCTTGGGATTTGGTAGATACCTTCAATAAGATTAATTGAATTTTTTTGTCAATCTCAGACGGCACTTGAACAAACTGTGTTTCCCCCCTCTGTCAGGTGCGAGGTCAGTCGCTGTCAGTGCCACCGCCGACCAGGACTACACACCCTTTGACCTGGAGCTGATGTTCCCTGTCAACCGGCAGGGTGTAGACCTCAGGATTGCCATCAACGAGGATGACGTCACCGGAGAAGGAGATGAAGTCTTCATTGTGGAGCTCTACAACGCTGCAGTCAGTGTATTGGACGCTGAGGCTTCGTCTGCAAGAATCACCATCCAGGACAGCCCGCGTGAGATATTTCACACTGTCTATGTCTTGTAATCCTCAGATTCATCTATCAGTTTCTGCAGGCTGTCAATATCAAAATTCGTCAGCGACCAAACAGTCTTCAGTTCTCTTATCCCTTGAGAGAACTGAAGACTGTTTGGTCGCCTTGGGGATAAGAGTGATATACATAGATAAATAACTAAAAGAGACCTGTATGGAAGATGGTGCCTTGAAGATACATGATTTGAGATCAAACGTGAAATGTTATTAGAAAATGCTGGAAAAAGTCCTGCAGTTGCAAGAAGAAAGAAGTTGTGAAACAAGTGTCGAGCAGACTAGCAGACTATAACTGGATTCATCTTGGTCCCTTCCAGGGCTCAGCACACTGGCGATTGTCCTGATAGCTGTTGGCTGTTCCATCTTTGTAATCCTCATTCTGATTATGATTCTCTGCTGTTGTGCTTTCATGAGACCCAACGAACCCAAAGGTAAACTCTAAGCCAACTACATGCACACTCTTCCACGTGCACTTTATCTTGCTCGTTCTTGTTCGAAAATGTAATTTTGGGAAAGAATACTCACCTGCAATCATTTGCAAAAGTTTAAGACCACCTGGAAATGCGTTGATATTTGTGTTACTGGTTCAGCATTATGTTGTCTCATTGAATGATTACATAAGATGCTTTTGCAGTAGTCCATAACATCAGAGTCATGCTATGATGAGCCCATTACAGTGAGTTTTTTTGCAAAGGCAGGTCTTGTATGACATTTTGTCTGTAGTGCGGCGTGGGTTAAAAAGTCATTCTAAGTCGTCAGAAACAGAGGAGGGCTCACTAAATGTAAGACTGTAAAAATTTCAAATCACAAAATGAAGTCAAATATTTGTTTAACCAAGATGTTAAGGTTATGCATGGAAAATGAACATAAGTGGTTAATACATTATTTTTTAAGTTTGGTCCTGAACCTTTGCAAATGACTGTACGTACTAGTAGGCAGGTCTTATAGACCATAAATGTAATTCCACCTTGATGTAACGGTAGATAATGCAATGAGAGCTTTTCAACTTTTCAAGCTGACCAGAAATGAGGGGAGAGCCAGTATCTCAAGTGAACTGCTTTAATTGCTTGACATTTTAACTGAACTGTTTGGGCTAAGCATATTTATTTCTGTGCTTATTTTTGGAGCTTACTCACTCTGTCAAGCTTTTTTAGATACTCATGTGATGTTAATATAATTTGATATTGAATCCTACGTCCTGTTTAGCACACTTAAAAATAACGTATAGACATTTAACACTGAGATAACTCAGAAAGTTATAACCAACTGTACATCATTTGGCACAGGTGCCATCCTATCCAGTTCCGCCCACCTCTTTCCGATAACTTTCCAATTTAGACAACTTGTCTGGGCAAAAATGATTTTCGAAAGCTCTCTCGGCAAGCACAACAGAAATGCAATTAATGTTCAGTATACAGTGTATGCGTTTCATTCGTTTCACCGTTGTTGAAAGTTACCAGTGATGTGTCCTTGATTGATTGTTTGAACCGTCAGAGCCATTTAGCTACGACCGAGGGCTTCGTGGTGCCCCAGTGCTGGATATCCCAAGGGAAGCGTTAGGCCGCGGACCAGTGGTCACTTACTATCCAGATGATTTGGATGACCGAGGCCGTTATCGCTTGGACAGGCCATCCCGTCGCAGTGACAGGCGCAACAACGGTTCCGTCGTCCAAAACGTACGTAGGTAGTCAAGATTGAGAGGATTCGACTGAAAAAAAGGAAGAGATACACAGATCTCGTGTTTGTAATATCTCTTGCTGTTGCTTCATGCTGTTGATTGGTTTGTTTCAAAATAATTTTGTTTTCATTAGGGAGGCCCACGTATAACCGAGATAGATGAAATCGAGCAGGAGCCTCGTCGGGAATCAAACCGACATGCATCCAGTGATCAGCCCCCTCCACCACCCCCTCCCGCCGAGGTAGGTCCACCCACAGATAATCAACAGATCTCCTCCCCTGCACTCAACCTGATCAGTTCGGATCAGCTTGAGTGCTTTTGTGAGTGGCTGCCGCGTAGGTCCTGTAATTGGCTTTGTAAGTCATACTTTGTTCAGATAAAGGAAGTGTGCTTTTGGCAATGAGATCAAGAGCTGTGTTCCAAATACCCATGTAACTTGATGATTCTGTAGGATCTACATAATTGCAATGCAGTGATACAATTCGTAAAGTTGAATTGCTACTCTGTGACAAGTTATTTGTGAATGATGATGCAAGGCTCTTTCAGGGAGAACTGTTTCCGTCCTTCCAAATTTTCATCAGTTTATTATCTGGTTTTGCTTTCAGGAACGTCTGCCTGAAGGAAGAGAACCTGAGGTATTTATTGATTTCAAATTCTTTCTAATTCACCTGTTTGTTGCCCCTGTAACAAAGGCTCACAGACAAGCACAAACTGTCCGGATTGTTGACAAGCTCTTTCTGTGCACATTAACCCTAACTCCCCCGAGTGATTTACTAGGAACCGTACCCATTCACACAAATTCCAACACCAGATGGTAAACTGTGCACAAAGACTGTTGGGCTCTGTTTATTTTGGGTATGCCTGAACACATGTTAAAGCACAAGCAGTTTAGGGGTACAGTACCCAGTGCCACAAATTCGCACACTTTACCGGTGTTCAATTCTGTGTGGTTAGGGAAGGTTAGGGTTAAAGTGTTTCGTGAGAGAACACCTTGCTGTAAGTTTTAGTACCTAGCAATGATTGATCAACCTGATGAACTGTGACAGACCAGTAAATTGTACTATTTGTTTTCCCTTTTTTTGTTTTGTGTAAATGCAGGATCGTTTTGATGAACCCTCCGACCCCCGCCGCAGCCGCTCCATGTTCAACCCAAGGGCTGAAAGAGAACCTTACTGGGGAAAGGTAGGTGCATCATAGGAACTCATGATACCTGCACATTTTAGGGAGGGGGGGGGCCGGGGTTCCAAATGATCTTATTTCCCCAACAACTGAAAATCCATGGTTTGAAGTATGGGTCCGCACACACACATCTGTGTAGGACATTGACAAGCTGTCACTTAATTTCCCTGAGATTTTACAAACATCTAAGTTGTCAATTTGGGCAAGTAAGGGGTGAGATTTGTAAGAGTGCAACCTATTGATCAATCAAGGCACCAAGAAAAGGCTATTAGACTAGATAATGTCATCCAATGTATTCGGTGTTCAAAATGTGAGCTTTTCCCCAACCAAATTCAACAATTGTTGACACGAGTTGTGCACTGTATTGTACAACGTGGCTCAACTGGTTTTAGTTTCACTGGCTAAATCATTTACTTTGATTTTGTTTTTCCTGTCCAGGCCCGTCAATCCTACCACTCTTCGCCGAACCATTACGGATATTTCTGATCTCATTTATCTGTCTGTGGGTGTACAACTTGGATAGGCCTGTTATCTTGAATTGTTAGATATTGGCATCAACCAATTTCATTTGGGGGGGGGGCCTGGGGAGGATTATAAGGCACTTTCAAAGGAAGAATATTTGTATCGAGATGTACCAAGATGGAGGAGTAAATGAAGAAAGCTGGAAAGAAGTGAAATTATTGTATAGTTGAGGTTCAAAGAATCTCAATGTGTAGTAGTTAACGTTATGGTGTGTGAAGGGGTCAAGGTTCATAGACCTTCTAACTTTCCCCTTCCCCCTCAAGTCCCCTTGGGCTAAATTTTGATCGTGATCGTGGAGATTGCTAGCCTCGATAACACGATGATAAATTTTACTTTACACGTGCTGTTTGCAAAATGGCAGCTACTTTCTGCGAGGTCTTTAGATGCAGTTCACGTCGTTTCCCCCCGCTTGTGTCAAAAGTGTGTTGATTGTTACATAAGCGTGTCACAAATTGGCAAGAAGACTTTGAATTGTCATAAAATGAAAGCAGAGGTAGGATAACTGAGAAGCAAATGAGGAATTTGCCAAGTTAAATCTTGATTGTGTTCCATCTGTTCATGGTAACCTAGGGAGTAAGGTGGTCTTGGGTATGCCGCTGGTATAGGCCTGATGGTCAGGGGTAACAATGATACAGTATTTTGAGCATCATTCTACGTACTAGATGATGTCCATTGTATATTCTGATCTTGACTTGACTATGTACATTTTCATCTTAAGAGAACTCGTCACCTGTTTACATATTACTCATTCTTTGTTTTAATACAACAAAATTGATAACTTGCTCGTAAATTTCATAGAGAATTAGTCTGTTTTATTCCACACTATATATTCAGGACAATTTGCTTTATTTTGTTTCTTCCACTGCTAATGAGCCCAGGCCATCATGTGCTGCAATTTGCCAGTGTCAGTGAAATATGAGAAACTAAGGGTTAATGATGGTCGGTTTGACCCCTGACACTTTTAAGGATTATGTGTAGTTCCAAATGCGGAAAGTTTGACTTGGAAACACAGTTTTTAAACTTGATTAAAAAATGATATAAACATTAATTATAGCAACAAAATTATGGTCACTTAGTAATTATTTTATGCATTTGGGGAAGCGTATGGTAATCAAGAATTTACAGATTTTTATTTATTGGGTTCTGTTTTATCTGCTATATATTTGTGTATACTGTTACCTATTTTATAATCATCTTTAAAAGCTGGGAAATAAAGCTGTGTTTAATGTCTTACGTATGTGTTTAATGTTTTAAGTATTACACTTTCTTTTTGACTGCTCAATAAATCCAGCCCAAGTTTTCTTCCCGTTTTCAGTATGCACCATAGAACGAAGTCAACATGTGTATAATATAAAATTATTTTTGTTGAATCAAAAGGATTTGAATTTATCAAAAACATATTTTTTCTAAGTTAATCAACATTTTACATTTGTTCTTGTCATGCTGATAAAAAAAGATTGAAACGGTACTTGCCGAATTTGCAAGTTTAGGACTTTCTGTAGCCACACCCTTCCTGACTAGAAACAGGCGGGTGAGGGCGCTCGGATGGGCCAAGAACGTAAACTGAATGATGTCATATGCTGTACTCGTAACAAAAACAAAAACATGTTGATGAGTGGGTGAGGGACTGAGGAAGCGATCTGAAAAGGTAAGTTTCTTGGCTTTTTTACTGGAGAATCGTTCTCATTCTAAGACAAAGGTATCATAGAAGCTCTCAGGAACGACCTTGGTAGGTTTTTCTTTGGAATACTGGCGAGTGTATGTGGCATGTGAGCTGCAAATCTCCGAAATT
The DNA here is from genome assembly GCF_001949145.1 of Acanthaster planci. The sequence continues at coordinate 220,978 of NW_019091394.1, read as the reverse complement.
GCCCAGTTTTTGTCCTGGCTGTCTTCTCACGTCACATCGGCTATCGCCCGTTTGTCATTCGTGCACTGCGTTTGCGAGTTCCGGGAACGACACTGGCAGAAAATTGAGTCTGAGGAATTAAGCAAATGAATTGCATTATTTTCGTTGACTTTATGCTTTTTACTGAGTCAGCTTTCTGAGGTAATTAAGTAACAAAATTGAGGAACTGTAGCTTTTGGTTGATTATTATTCCTGATGTTTTTGGTAGGCCTTTGCAACAAAAATGGGAGTTTCGACTTCAGTGCCTTCCCCCGGCCCTCCCAATCTGCTCATAGAATCATTCAATTGATCTTAAGAAAGTAAGTCTAGGAAATAAATATAAACAAGGAACATTGTGATATTCCTGGATGACATGTACCCCTAAAAGTATGTGAATGGGACTCCTTGCTCTGCCTTTTGCGGAGGTACTTCGGAGCAAGGAGCCCCCCAAAATCTTGGGTTACGTAGATGTTATGCCTGCTTTGCTTCAGTAACCCCAAGTAACATTCCTTTCCTTTAATTATTTTTCCCAAAAGTTTGCATGTAGAGTAGCATAAAATGTAATGAAAAGTTTTGTTACGCTCCTTTTGCAGGATGAAAGGACATGGACTGTTGAGATTACTTGTCAGTGATGGCAGGCTCATAGGCCTAGCGTTAGCTTTTTGTTCTTGAGGTGACGTCTGCAGATTATCGATCATGCATTCAGCCAGTCCGTGGGTCCTTGCCATCACTATTTTACTTGGTAGTCAAGTAGGCCTTTCCGTGGGAATATGTAAACGTAAGTTTGTTGTCCAACTTCAAAACAAACACAGACTTGGCTCTTTTAGGGCCTCAGTTTCACTAAGGCAAACAAAACAAAGTTTTTAGTACTCCTGTATCAAATTTAATATAGTTTGTGGTGCAAGTTATTTATCAGCATTGACCTTTTACGTGAGACTTTTAAATTTTGGAAGAAAAACTCTGCAGCAGGGATCATGGGGGACATGTATGGTCTTGAAATGCTTTCAGCGTTGTTTGACGAAGGAGTTATGCGCACACTTTGACTAGCTAACACTCATTTTGATTTCAGCTGACTTTCCGGACCGTCAGTTGAAGCCGATGTTTGTTCAGCCAAAAAGTGATAGATTGGAGCTCCTCCCTGGCAATAGCGCTTCATTAATATGTGAGGTAGACCGCCTTGTCGATCCAGAGGTAAATTGTAAGGGTTGAAGCCTGTATAGAGTTATATAATTAGTCGCAAAAGAGGTTTTATGTTTGCTGCAGTACTTTAAGTTTGCCCACTGCAAATGATTTCTCATTCTAGGTTTACATATCCAGTTTTGGGAGTTAAATTTCTGTCATGCTCTGCATGCATTTCACGTGTTTTATCAAGTGCACACCACTTGTGCAGTGCACCTCTCAAGTCCTGTTCATGGGTTTGCGTCCCTCCCCCTTCCCAATTGCTACAGAATCCGCCCACTGCGGGACTCCTCATCTGGTGGTGCAACTCTACATACCCGATCTGCCACCAGCAAGCGCAGTCGTTGAGCACTTTCGACCCCAAATTTCTCAGTGGGGTCCAGAGTGCCGCCATCAACGCATCCCATCTCCGCTCCGAGTTCAATCTGACCAATGTGGTACCGAGCCAGGCTGATCTCTATTACTGTGTAGCCTACACCCAAGATGAGTCTTCATCAAAGTGCCCTGGAAGTGTGGTCGTGGACATCGTTATTAAAGGTGTGCTGTCTTCAGCTGGTCACCTTATGATTTCTGGCTTCTCACAGTTAAGCTTGCCTGTGTAACCATTTTCAATTGTTTAGTCTGTGTCTGTCTGAATGTTATCAACCTGATCCTTTCCCATATCCTTCAAGATTCACCGAGGAGACTTGTGGAAGATTTGCCAATGCCAAATTGAGGTGGCAAGAGCAAAGCAGCCGTTGACTCATGTGAAATTTGCTGCCTGTCTTCTTGTCTCATGTTTTGCAGATGAATCCAAGCCAAAAATTATAAGCCACTCTTCAGGGATCAGTGTATCCGAAGGAAGCCCCTTCAATCTGACCTGCACTGCCGAGGGCTACCCCACCCCGATGTTCACCTGGACAAAGGATGGCGAGCCCATTCTAGGTGGTGTGGACGGCGTTTTCAAGAAGGACAAGGCAAATGTGAGCGACAAGGGGACGTACCAGTGCAGGGCAGTGAACAAGTTTGAGTCGTCGGAGTGGTCCCCAGATATCAGAGTGAAGGTTAACGGCAAGGAAGCGGACGGACGTGAGTGAATCCTTCATTCTTGCAGATCCTCCAAGATTCGCAAGGTTTTTTTCTAGGATTTGGCACTGTCGCTTCATGTAGGTTTTAATGGCCATAGAGAGACAAAGGCAAAGCGAAAGATAATAACATTGATAGGACTCGGCAAGATTCCTGGCAAAAAATGCATTGGAAGTCAGTTTTGAGTATCCAAAATAGGTTTGCTTGATCGTTTCACAGGACGCCGTTTTGACCAAACATGACTGTAGCATGGGCTATGTAGTGAAGAGATGGCAGAATGCTCGTAGGTCCAGTGACCTGTTTTATATGACATCGTATTGTATCCCGTTTCAAACGGAAAATCACAGAAAAACCTGCAACAGTTCCTTGTCTCGTCACTGTAGTTGTAGCATAGAAAAATTTGACATCTGATGAAATGAATGAGGGTTGGTTGTTTTTCCTCGACAGTTTCCAAGGTCAAGCAGGCCCTACTGATCACTGCTGTAGTCGTCTTTGCCATACTTCTCGTCATCGTCATTGTTCGGATATTGAGTGAGTGTCTTTTCCACCGCTCAAGAGAGGACTATCTTTTGTTGAAATCCTGAGTGCCAGTTGACAAGCTGGTCACACACTTCTGAGACTAAAACTGAAGAAAGTTCAAAATGAGGAACTTGTCTTTTGGTTTATTTGTTGCGTGTTGGTTTTGTAAAGGATGATTTAAAAATGAGCATCCATCCTGAATTATAGGGATTTGGGTACAAGCTACCAGTCATCTGAAAGCTATCAGAGTGGACAGATGAATTGTTCGAGTTTCTCTGTTATGATCGCTATGATTGGAACCACTTCCCGCTGGGTGGAATTTGCATATGCCGGACAAGTTCCCGAGTGATTTGTAAGATTTTCCGTTTTCAAAATTCCTCAAAAATTCATAACTTCAGTTGCTGGACATTTACACTCACACAAATGACTATCTGGTGGCTATTCTAATCTGACAGGCAATCTCCATTGACGCCCAAGTATTGCAGCCAAGCCTGTTGCCCAGTAAAGAGAGCCCAAATTGTGCAGTGTTGCGTAATTTTCGTTGTTCCCGAAATTGACCCAGTGCGTTGCTGAATGGCAGTGGTGTCTTTTTCAAATGTGACCAGATTAGCTTGCAGTGATACTGTATCGCTCATTGCTGGAGTGCGTGAGCACTTCTGTCCCCGCTGATGCGCTTATACTGAATGCCGCACCGGCATACTGTTTCAAAACAATAACGGATTACCTCCGCTAATGCCAGCTGCAAAATGATGGCTAATCCCAGCAGCTTGGTCTTTTGTTCCAAGGCCCAGCTCCTTTGTCCGATTTCGGGCACCTCGGCTATGCATACAAACCCAAGGTACCCAGTACCGGGAACCCTGGAGGCAAATGTTTAAGCTAAGCTGTGAGTAGTAAAAGTGTTTCTTTACATTAAATGAACCACTGTCCATGTTTTCAGAGTAGGACAGTTCAGTAGTCTTCTGTGTATATTACCTTGAGCGTTTCAGAAATAGGGATGCATATTTACTTGAACTGTGATGTACTGTGATTTTTTTTAAGGAGAGCTAGAGGGAGATTAAATCTATGTATTTTGTTAGTGGAAGGAGAGGCACTGGTCAAATGTCAGTTTTCTTATTTGGCCTTAATCTCTCCCTTTCCTTGTTTGATTTCAGAATTACGATCAAATGGGCACATGACGTGCTTCCACTTCGAGAGGACAACCATCCGTGGCAACAACTCCAAGGTCATCAAGGCGGATACTGTCCACGTGCACAGCGATCGCCGCGGGAGCCGTCTGTCCCGAGGAGATTGTTAGTATGATTCCCGATAAACAATTGACCGTTGAGCCATGGGGGCTTTTCTGGGACAAGTCTGTTTAACACTCCCAGTGGAAATAGGCTTTGAAGGATTATACTTTCCTCACAAGTTCATCCCGTTCAGACTTTAAGCTCTTGCTGAAATTCAACCCCTTTTTCAATCGTTTTAAGCTGGTTTTGCCCAAATAATTTCATATGTGGAGATCAATTATAAAACTAAAGCATACAGAAGGGACAAATGTCAGGTTTCATGTAGGATCAATTCATTTATTCAACTGGGAATCTTATTTGTTCAGAATTTATTGACGATACTGAGGATCCTTCTCCAAACGGAATCATGTTTTTGTCTTGTGTATGTTCTGAGATAATCCCTGACCTAATGTAGCCTATTCTGTGATTGGCCCTTGTTGAATAAGCACGCACTGAGTAACATATGGGTCCCATTTCACGGAGTTGATTAGCAATGGAAAGCAGATTGCCGGCCAGAGCATTATGCAGTATGTATTGCATGTAACTGGTACTCGGCTAATATCTTTCGCACAAAATCTGTTTAGCTGGGTTTCCTGCCTACAGCTCTTGAAATGGGGCCGTGAAGCGGCAACTGATTTGCACTGGTTGCCGTTTCTAATTTTTAGAGAGATGAGCTGGCTTTACTTCGTTTCTAATAACTTACTTCTAATGACCTGATGTGCTTGCCAATTTGACCTAAACGTTACGTGCTGATCAGAGCTTCAAATGACAGTAGTCCTTGAACTTACGACAGTATTGTTTCCTTTCTTCCTCTCCTATCCTACCTCGCTTTCTTTGGAAATGAAAATATTTTGTTTGCTTGCTGCTTTCCCTTGATATTCTTCCTGCTGTGCCGATTTGTTTTGAATTCAATTCTTAAATGCTACCGTTTCTCTGTTCACTGTTAAATTCTTCACCTGTGCTCCAAATCGCCAAGCATCTTCATTCCTCCCTCTCGCTTTGTCTGTTGCTTGTCACCGTTGCATCATGCATGTCAATACCCACAACCGTACTGTCATGCCTCCGTTACCAACACAGCCTCGCATGAACGCCAGACATTTCTGCATGACGTATTCATTCACAACCACAGCTCCGACAACCAGTTTGCTCACATGATCCGTGCCAAGCTCCAGAACCAGGAGTCTCACCTGAAGGTGGGCCTGTGGTCCGAGGTAGAGCGGCCCGACCGATCGTCCAGCCGCAACAAGCTCCTGCGCCTACGCCTCCTCAACTGCACCCGCATCGTCATTGTGGTGTCGGAGGCCTACCTCAAGCACGACTACCATGCCCTGACCAGTGCCCTGGCCAAGAGCCGGGCGGCACCCGAGTCCCTGCGGAGCAAGATCATCATAGTGCGGGTGCTTGAGGAGAGCAAGCTCCCTAAGGATTTGGCTAAGGACGTCATGGCATCAATGGAGTACAACGTCGACACGGACAGCTGTTACTTCTGGCCCAGGTTCCTGAAGGTTGCCATGCCTGATCAGAAAGAGATTCTGTACTGGGTGTAATCAACGGCGGATGAGAGACACACCTTTTAAGTAGGGCAATCACTGGCTTTTCAAAGCCAAGGCGAGGGCAGTTGCCGAATGCATTGATCAGCCCTCTCTTCTGAACCACCAGATCGCCAATTTGTACATTCACACCGACATGTATACTGATTTTCTTTTGTGGAAAGTTTCAGACAACCCATTTTCACCAGTAATTGCAGTTATTGTTTGACGCTTCCGTATGCAACATCATACACATGCCATTGTAATTTGTACACTTTCACTAGCAAGGTCTACCTTGTTGTAATAAGCATTATGTTGAACTCTTAGAACCATGGCTGGCCCTTAAGCCTTGTTTGAGGGGAGGTGTCTGGGAAAATTAATATGTATTGTTACTTTTATATTTTATGCTGTGTTCAAGATAACTTTATCTTCAAGTATTACTGATTTCTTTTACCCAGGTGTTTCCTTCTTTAATGAGTGTAATTATGTTTGTTTGGCAGTGGGTTAGAAACCCAAAGGTACAGTTCATTTTCATCAAAAGGTAAAGGAAACCATGTCCATACATGCTGTAAAGTGTGTTCATTTATTAATTACAAAAATTAAATTTCAAGATGTGTATTGCTGAACTGCCTGTAGATAATGACCTTCGACTAGTTTTAGCAAGGACGGATCCAGAACGAAATTTTCAGGGGGGCCAAAACTTATTTTGGGAGCCACAAAATTTGAAAATTGTTTAGTGTCACCTTTTTGAGGGCTGAGACTATTCTGGGATCTTTTTACAAAGATCCTAGAATAGTCTCAGTGATAACTTTTGTTGTACATCTAATGGAAGTACCACATCGAATAGTTAGCTGAAAGCATTGAGAAGTACTTCTGTGGTATGCCATCAAGGAACTTCTGAATCCTTGCCATCTTTTGTTCCTGCTTTGGAAATTTGGTATATCAGAAATAGCTGTAGTTTGGTCTTTTAACTCCGTTTGCTGCTATTAGTCATCATTTATCCATTAGAGATGTGTTAGTTACATTTGTATATAGTTTTGCCAGAGAGCGTTCGACGTGTAAATTTTTGGTGCTGGTTATTGAATTGTTTGGTGTACGTTTGCTGTATTGTTCATCCTTGCTGAATACATGTAGTCCATCCACCGAATGAACACTGCACAGGAAGCCGATGGCACATTCTTTGTACCTGAAACTTTGCAAGGTGTATTGACCTGTGGCTGAGCTCATAGCTTTGTCAACCCTGCCAAGCCGTTCTATGTCCCTTGGTCTATTACGAATGAACTGGAATTTATAGGGTTAAAAGATATTTAAAATTGTACACTGTTGTGCTTTTGTGTTGGTACGTCCTTGATTGCTTGATATTTATGTTAGAAGTCTGTATAGAACACCATTTTTTTCTTGTGCAGTTTTACGCAAGTGCATTTTAAGCATTGGTTCACTAAATGTATATGTACGTGTATAGATTGTAACAGGGCACTGCCCGTCAAGTTGTACTGACTTCTAGCCAAATTTAGTAAAGAATTTATCAAGGATTGTATTTTATACAAGGAAAATTGTGAGGATATATAATTTTCGAACAAGTGATGTGAAAAGAAAAGTGCCTGAAATATTCCAGAATTATACCGTTTCCAGCCTCGTGAGCCATTTGGTTGTTTGGCTTTTTACGAATTTGGCGTGAAGCTGCTGCCAGGGTTTGGAGAAAGTGACTGTGGCATTGCCCACGGTAAATTTTTTTTTAAATTTTTTTTCAAAACGGTGACTTTTGTAAAGTTTATACTTGCGCCTGTAGGCTGGTAGACTACAGAAATGTGAGAGGTTGAATTGTGAACCCTTTTTACACCTGAATTAAAATGAAAATTGGATGTGGCGAGCTTTCGATCAGGGTACAGCCATCAGCCGTTGACGACTTGGCTAGATTCACAGATTAGGTGTCAATATTGGAAAACCAGCATTACGAACCTGATGACTGACATGTACCTTGAAATCAGATAACTTAAACGGTGACAGGCAGCTGGATGAAAACATTTGAGTACTTCAATTTTTGAAGTGTTAGTTTGGCCAAGACCTGAAACTTGCCGATTGATTTCATGCGCTATGAGAGGGATCAGTGCATGTATGTGTATTTTGCCAACACAAATTATATACTCTGATATGCTTTTACTACCGAAGTACGTGCATGTTACAAATGTACTCAATTATGGTGTACAAAATCTGTATCTAATTTTGCAGCAGAAAAGATCATTAAAAGTAGTCAGTTGAATAAGGCACTTGCTGATTTTATTTCTTGTGAGTTGACCCTTTTTGTGGGCCACTTCATAAACACACCAATGTGCCTCTTGTATTGCTGGCTTGTAGAGTGGTCACAGTTTGCCATCAGTAACAGCTGGACTATTGTGTGCATTAACCCTAACCCCCTGGGCCTTTTTACTAGGAACCATCCTCAATCCTCCGAAATACTTAGAATTTCGACATGAAAAAATTGCATTCAGCCTCAATCCTCCAAAATTTCTTGAAAATGTTTTTTTTTTTAGGTCTGCCTGCTACCTCAATCCTTCAAAATCCTCCAGCAATTCCTGTCATTATGTTGAGGCAGTGCGATTGATTCAAAAGAAATATCAGGTTCAATTTGTGCTTGACTAAGCAAAACCAACACAAGGTCTAATCTACAACCTTTCACGCATGGCATCCTTCGCAATCAGCCATGCACTTTTGCCATTCACCCTAATTCCTCCAAAACCGCCCAAAGTATTTTGGAGGATTGAGGAGGGTTAGGGTTAATAAATTGGAGAGGTGTTGATGTTAAGTCTTGAAACTTTCGTGTTGCATTAATGCTGCAACTTGCACCTTGATAACCAAGAACCCTACTGGGGTTTCTGCACAGCCTAGGGGTTATACTTGGAATAGAATTTTATAGTCAGCTGATGGTACAAAATTTTATACAAACAGAGAACTCCAAAGAAAATGGACGTGCAGTAAGCCAGTCATTACTTATCTATTTCCTTGCATCTTTATTAACAACCTTAATGACTTCATCTCTAACTCTGGGACAGCAGGCTCTTTGAACGGCTTGATGGACACATCTTCAAACACGAGAGGGGTACAACATCTGAGTGAGGGAAAGAAGACGGCAAAAAATGTCGAAGTTAACTCAACATTGTCTGTTAGTGCCAAAGCCTCCACTTTACAGATCGTCTTGTGCCCTTGCTCAGAAACAGCCTCTAGTTTGGCAGTCAGTGTGTCGGTGACACCATCAGTTCTGGTCTAGATTGGTTGTCATCACAGCAAGGACATTTAGATCACAGTCTACAAAACTTAACTGGCTAAACATTAGAGTTACCCCTAGACCTACTCATCAGGTGCACTGGTGAAAAGGTTGAATGGCCAGTGGTGGTGATGTCATGGGAAGAATTCCATACACGAACATCAATATTTTCCCTCCAGTGACATATCTGCCACTAGAAAGCAATAACATGTACTTCAAAGACAAATTTAGCAGGGAATATAGCAGGGTTCCTGCGCTTAAAGGACGATTATTAAATTCCATGACTTTTCCATGACCAAATTATAAAATTCCATGACCCGGTAACGCAATTTTCGGACTATTCGGGCTTTTAAAATTGCAAATAAAATCACGCATTTTATGCACTTACTTCTGATAATAAAAATCACACAGTGTTTGAAAAATTCCATAACTTTCCATGACTAGTCTTTTTTACAAAATTCTATGACTTTTCCAGGTCGCGGGAACCCTGATACAGTGAAGCATACACTTAGAAAACACAATGTTTCAGAAGTGTCTCATAAGGTTTGTGATCAGGGTGTCAAGTGATGTCAAACTATGGAACTCTTTCCGCAGTAACTAATGCCTTGTACACCACTGGCCTCTCTGTTGAGCGTGATGGCTAGCATAATCCATAACAGGCATATGCAATTTGAGAAGCTTTGCGAGGTGAAGACCACACAACTGAAAATGATCTGTAGATGGACCATGCTTCAGACTGTTAAGAAGAGTCTGGTTATTTGGCACAGATAGTCAATGGAAATATTGACCATCGCATCAAGAGAATGCCCGGTCTCTATGGAGGGGACTCGGGTGGGAGATGGGTCAGTTAACCTCAGACTCAAGGCTACTCACCACTCGGACTCTCCTGCCCATGGCCTGCGGGGGGAGGTTGGTCTTGAAGCGAGCCCTAACAGCACCGCTCTTCCCATGAGGCCTGGTCACCTTGCCCCAGATGACCCGCGTCTTGACGGCCTTGGTGTAGCCAGCTGGCCTCTTCTTGCTATATGGGGAATGAACGATATATACTTTTTGAATTATGCTTAAGTGAATTGTGCCAAGCGATTCTAACTAAAAATCCATATTTTTGGTAGGTTAACTTTCTGGTTAGTTTCATGCATCACTAAAATACCATTACACATGTACTTGGTCAACCATGCAATCAGTATAAAAGACTTTCACTTTGTCCTGCCTACTGCGAAAGGTCTACAAAACAGAGGAAATTTAAAATTTTCAAGAATTTGTTTTCTCCACTTGTAATGGTCTGCGTGAGAAGGGACTTGGCTATCGTGGGGCAAAGGTTCATGTCCGTTCACTCACTTCTTGGCCTTGTAGACGTAGGCACAGCGTTTGCCCAGGTACCAGTCAGCATCTTTGCGGTTCTCAACTCCCTCAATTCTCAGCAGTGCTGTGTTCTCGTACTGATTACGCAGGCCACGCTTGTAGCCAGTGAACACCGCCCTCACGTACAGTCTTGAAAAGGAAGCACAACAAAATTTGTCAGAATCAATGAAATTTAATTTGTATAGTAATTCTTATACACCTGTATTGTATAACTGTACACATCAATGGATGCAATTACCTGGTTGTGGCAACCATGATGTAACAGCCTCAAGTCCCTGAAATATAACCGAACAAAAACAAATTAAGCATATAATTATCAGTGGTCTAATTCTTCTGCCCCAAAAGGGCATAAAAAGCCATCAAAATCAATGACAAATCTGAACCCAGAACATCTTTGAAAGAGTTTCTAGGCCTAATTTTCCAAGTAAAACCACATCAAACGACTAATGTTGAAATCAAATCAGTATTTTTTACTGCACAATGATAGCTATTCATTTCGCTTTTATTTTTTAGACTAGCGATAGTATGATTCGTGAGATCGTCCGGCCACGACACGCTGATTGTGGGGGGGGGAACAGTATCATGCCAAATTTCCGGCCAACCTTTGTAAATCATGCCGCTCTTTGTCTTATTTTCTAAGGTAGACTCTGAAACGACACAGATTTTACTGAAGTGATATAAAACAATCGACCGCCCGCTTATTGGTTGAACGATGTATTTTGTCCGTGTGCGGATCATCCAACCACATAGATGACACACTGAGCACAAACCTTGACGAAGTGTATTTCTTATCTATCAAAATCCCTCTCAATTAAAAAACATCTTTAAATAGTTGGTCAATAAAATCGAAGAACAACACTTCATAAAAAGGTACCCTATTCTACTTTTCATCAGTACGCAGATTTAATGCTATTATTTTGTTCCTATTTTTGCAGAATGCAGTACCTCGCTAAGGGATTTTGTGGCCAAAACGGAAAGGACGATCTTACATTTGTTGGTTGGTCAAATGTTTTCTCCAATTAAGCAAAATATTATCGCCATTTTTGTTTATAAATGAATTTAGATTTGACAAATTTGAGAAAATTAGACCTAAAATTAGAATATATATATAAAGAGCATATATATTATAAATCTTTTATAAAACTGATTATAATTGTTTTAGAAGCCAACAGGTAAAGTATTATTTAAAATTGTGACGAAGCCTGAATTTTGACCTTTAACCTATAAGCCTGGAGACGGAAAACAACATATCAATAGCACATTTTGTGCTGGTGCTATGGAGCGAGCTTGAGTCCAGTCGAAACTGAGAAAGAGTACGGAAGTAGCGCAGTTCTGTTCCTTCCTCCATGGTTATTCTAAGTGGAATTCTTCGAAGAAACTTGATATCATGACATAAGTAACACAATGTGTGTGTAGTTTCTATCCTTTTGGTAAGGATTTTGTAATCATTATTGCTTTTGTATTTGGGGGAATATTACACATCATTGTCACTGATCGTTGAAAACCTGTCGAAGAAAAAACAAGTGAAAGTGTTGTTCCTGTTCATTTGGTCTGTGTTAAATGGAGCTGCAGTGTCTAACGTTACATGATGTAGTAAATGGCAATAAGCGTAGACAATGATGCAGCTGACTTGGCCAAGGAGTAAATTCTTAGGAAATAGTAAAGCTAGAAACTAAAATAAAATTCAAGATTTTGAAACTAAAAAAAGTATTAATTTGTACATGTCGATTGTTATAAGATACAACTTTAGTTGGTGAAGATGAGTTTGCATTAATAATTTAAGTAAAATAATTGAGTAAACTACAGTATTTTCCCAAATTAGGAGACTAGTTACAATGAAGTTTTTCTTGACTTCACAAGATATTGAAAAGGCTTAAAGGCCTATTTACAGCTTGATATATTCTTCATGGTTCTTAAGATTCTGCTATTGTTTTACCTTGTTTTCCTGTGAGTTTAGCAGTGGCGCCAATATACACAACCATGTCAGAGTTAACTGACCTGGACTCGGTCTATATTACCACGGTGCTGGAGGACACAGTGGACCAGCTAGCCATCCTTGGAAAGATTATGCCCCAGACGTTTGAGGGCAGAGCAGATGCAAGTGAGGTAAAACTCTGGCTTTGAGATTCAATTTGGATAGGGCCAAATTAAATTCCTGTTGCAATCCGAGACGTTTCTGAAATATGTTTGTTTGTCCATATGGGAAAGTTAAATCTTTCCCCCAAAACATCAGACCCACTGGCTGTGTATAGTTTGAATGAATCCTTACACTGGTGAAACTCTTTCATTTTTAAGAATTTGCAAGTAGTCTTTAAAGCAACCCCAACCTAATAAGTAGTGTAGCATGAACATAACTTGTTTTATACTTTGGTAACAGATGGTGGGAGATGAAATTGGTAAAATCATAGACAGCCAGAAACAATTGGAATCCAAGTACGAGGGCCTGATTGCCAAGAGGGCAGAGCTCCGAGCCGGTGGCAGAAAGGGAGATGCCAACCACCTCAAGGCGACCGAGGAGGAGATCAGCAGTGTGGTGGGTGGGATCCGGCACGCCACACAGACTTTCAGCAAGAGCCTGAAGCAGAGCCCGTTGACGTCGGACAACTTGGCCAAGATGCAAGTAGACAGGTAAGGGTGTGATAGACTCTCTGTCATTGTTATGCCTGAAATGACAGCATCTGTCCCACACTAGTTGGGACAGTACTGAAGTCGGGCATAACGTAGTCACTGAGCCAGGTAATAAAAGCCAGTAATCTACTGAAGGGGATATGAGCCCACAACTCGCTTAGCTTAGCAGTGTCTCAGCTAACCAGTCAAGCACACTGGATAATGACAGCTGGTGTTGATCTGGAAGTGGACCTCATATTGTATTTTTTGAGCCAGGAAAATTACACCAATAAATTGATATGGAAATCATATGATAGGGCCGACAGATGTTGTTTTGTAGATCTGGTGATGTCAGGAGAGGTAGTTGGTACTTTGAAAGATCAAATATTGTCCCTTTGTTTTTACTTACGTCGGTGAGAGAATATTTGATCCTTGTCTCAAAAGACCTGTCAGTTGTGATTTTTTTTTCTTAGTGGTTTAATATTATTGTCCTTACCTTGAAATTTAGGCAGTTCCTCCAAGATGTCTTGTCGGAGGCCATGGAGGAGATTACCCTTGAGAAGACGTTCACGAGTCTCATCCAGTCAGTCACAGCAGAGCGAGACAAGAAGGCAGAACTACAAAACACCATCCTCAAGTGAGTGACAGGTGGAAACAAAATTGCACAAGGCCAAGTCTGAAGAAGCTTCCATGTGCTGTCAAGAAATGGTCTCATTCTGAGAGTTCAGGTCTCTTGAATTACAAACATGCCAAAATTTATGTTAGCTACTCGACCAAGAACTTCTCAGTCAAGAACAGATGCTGTTGAGGTCTGCAGGTAGCCTTTTGCCACTGGGGAACGCTTTAGACACAAATATGCGCGTTCTTAATCACAAGTACACTGCAATGCCAAAAGATGAAGCTGGCTCTAGGCAAGCCGTGGGCCTCCTCTGGACCAATTCCCACTGGAGCTCCACAGGAGATTCTCGTCCAAATCTTATGAGGGAATCGCACACTCCTCCCCTCCACTGCCTTGTGACCCGTAACCTCACCCCGTCTTTATTTTCCCCTCAGGGAGGAGGAAGGACGTAAGCGCATCCGCAGCCTCCAGCGCCAGATCCAAAATGTCAAGGTGGAGTTGGAAGAGGAGACCCAGCAGCGGAATGAGATGATCGCCCACCTCAAGGACCAGCTGCAGGAGATGAAGGCCAAGACCAGTATGGAGGGCAAGTATGTGCAGAAGGATGCCGAGGTGGCCGTCTACCAGGTGCAGAAGAGGTGCATGCTGAGCGAGAAACAGCTCAAGGATGAGATTGAGGTGAGCTTGGGGGACTTTGGGGTCCTAAAACTGAGTCTTGGTTCTGTGGTGGGTATCGGTCAAGTGATCCTGTGGAACCTTTTCCTTCTCATGTGAGATATACCACGGTCTTATGCATTCTTGTGTATTAGGTCTTGAATAATTCATGAAATTTGTTGGAATTCTTTGATTGGCAGCTCATCAAGAAGAAGATTGATGAGGAGATTCGCGTCAACCAGGAAATTGAGCAGTACCTCAAGGCACATCAGACGGTAAGAGATGCTTACGTTAAAACCATGGGGGAAGATGTCACAAGTTAGCCAGTGAGCTAGTGTGTAAACACTGCATAATCTTAGTGCCAAAATATTGGTCTCTAACTCACAAGCACGAGTGTTGAGTTTGCCTCAAACTGGTTTACACATGCAGTCAGTTTTCTCAGTGATGGTAAAATGTTGAATCCTCATTGAGTGTGCTGAACTCTGCTGCAACTCTTGTCATATGATAAACTTGGTTATGAACCTTTAGTGGTTTGGATAGAGACTGTGACAATTTTCAAGACTGCTCAACGATGGGCATGGTTTCCCACTGAGTGGAGCAACTGGTACTCTGTCCTGAAGGTTGTGGGTTCATACCTCGAGTGAGCTGATTTTTCTTGAAATAGGTGTGTGCTTCACTTTGTGTTCTTGTGCAGTTCATTTGAGCAATCCAAAATGCCTTGATGTTACATTCACCTTGGATTTTTTGTCTTCCTCATTGCTTTCCAGGAGTTAGAAGAGAAAGTTGATTACTGGATGGAGAAGTATGACAAGGATGTTGACCAGAAGACCCACCAGCTGGAGGTGCTGAAGGCCTCCAAGGCCAATGACCTCTCCAGACTGCAAGAACTCACCAGGCTGGTAAGACCATACCCCCTCTGAGCTCAATCATCTCGGTAGCATGTTGTAGCTAGAGGGTGTCTGAATTTGTCTTTCCGAGCTGAATGTTGGGTTCAGAAAATTGGTCTCTGGACATTTAATTTTAGCTTTGCTAAGTTTTAGATTAGATTTAAATTGTTCAAAGGAAATGCATTAAGTACAGCTAAACCTCAGTTTTCTTCAGGCTGGGAGCAAGAGTGCTTAGGGTGCTTTTGAGGAACTCTTGGTATCATTACCAGAAATGGTAAATAAAATAAAAACTTCAAACTTAGTAACTTCACCCCATTCGTTTTTTTTAATAGCATTGTCAAAAGTTTATTTTTTGCAGTGTACAGGTTTTGCCTTTGTTATGTGTGAGTGGCAAATTGGCTGGGATATGCACACTTCACCCATAATTGTGCCCGTCTTGTGGCAATTATTTTGTTCATTAATGACAGAGCTTAAACGTTAGTGGGTCTTACATTGCCACCGAAAAATATTCTGTAAGAATTGAAACGTCAGGTCCCTCTGACGTGAAGCCGTGTCTGTTTCAAATCACTCCAATAAGATGTTTGAAACAGCTTTTCTGTTCGTTATTTCCCGCATTGAAGATTTAGCTCATGGCAATTCTGCTTTTGGGTGGGCAAGAGCATTCACAAGTGGAATTTTTTCTTTCTTTGGTCACAGTATGCCGAGTATGAGCAAGTTGTTGTTGAAGACAGAATAGAGAAGGAAAAAATCCGAAGATTACAGGAACAAGAGCTGGAGGAACTCAAGTCGACGGTCAAGGTAAGAGAGACTCGGAGTTCCCACCCCACCGAACAAGCCACCTCAGATCTTGATGGGAAACGCCTGGATTTGTTTGGTTTGAGCTCTGAATTTGCAAAAACTTAAGCTAATGTCAGAGTTTGAAAGTACAGGGTGTATAGAATGCTTGGTTGAGTACTAAGAATTTCTTGGGGGTGTCTTCCTTTTTTCAACTTGCAGTTACAGTCCTGGTGGCGTGGCATTATGGTCCGTCGGCAACTTGGCCCCTACAGCAAGAAAAAGAAGAAGAAAGGGAAGAAAGGAAAGAAGGGATCCGGCAAGAAAAAAGGAAAGAAAAAGAAGTAGATGTGTTGGCTTTTTCTTTAAGGTTTGCCCCTGTATATACCACCACTTGTATTGGTACGTCACAGTCAGGGATAATTGTAAAAAATTCTGCAGATGGAAACACTGTGAAGATAAGACAAGTGTAAAAAATGGTGAAGATGCGCTGCTGTAGTCATCCCATGACATACCAACCTAGAGTTTGGGGAATATTTTGAGCCATTGTTGATTGTGAAATTGAAATGAATATTTGCTGATGCGTGCTTTTCAATTTTTATCCAAATCCTGTTTTCAGTAGTAAAACCGTCCAGTTGTGGCTCGTAGCTGAGAAGTACAGTGCCTTTGTGTATTTAGTTCAGGTGCATTATTTCAATACCGTACCGAGTCTAACATCACATTTCACACTTTTCACAGAAGAAACGGGAGAAAAAAATGTGTATTTTAAAATCTATTTGTCTTGAAGTTTTACAAACTTAATTTGGGGAATTGAATCGTTTGTGGAAATTTTGTAATAACTGATCAGTTGAAGTTATGATGAGTCTGAAGTTTTTATATAAAAAACATTGTTGTTATGCATTAATTTTGTAATCTTACCTTTCCGTCCATTAAAACAGCTGTATTCTAATGAAATTCTATTTTTCCATTCAAAGTTTATGACACTGGATTTGAGCTAAAAAAGTTGTGATTGCCTGTTCAGAAAACTGATCTTAGATGTTTTAGAACAGGTTGAACTAAAGTATCTTCAAGTCCTTCCTCCATGATTAAAGCTGCCAAGTATTCCCGAATTTACTTTCAGTTTGATTGTCTCTGAGGTCTCGTGCATGTAAAAGATAATATGGGAATTTGTTTTATTTCTTTTGGTCTGCACGTTGCTCTGCATGATGGTGAAATAAGTGTCAGTAAATGAACGTGAAATGACAGGATGGCATTTTCCACAATTTTATCTCCAATTTTCTGAGCAGAAAGGGGAAGAAATGGGTTGCAATCTTTTCGGGGGGGGATAATGAAACGCAGAGATCTTAGTATTTGAATCTTTGTAGCTTGAATATGAGTTTATTTTTTATTCTTTTTTCTGGGGGGACAATTTATTGACAAGTTGAAACCAGCAGACAAGGATAGAGGGCGCTGTGATGCTGGTTTAAATGAAAGTGCATCCGAATCTGTTGTCTAGAGTTACGGTTTTCGCTCCATTGGAAATGTACGGATACACGTCACAATAGACCTAGCCGTAGCTCAGTAAGCCCGTTTCGGATATTGCTAAAAAAGTGATACTCGTAAGGTGGCGCTGTAACCTTTTTTTTGTCAGGCGTATTTTTATAGAGGGCGCTATACACGTGATTACTGTCAGAGGGAAACTTCAAAAGAGGGCGCTATAACATACTTAGCAGCGCCCTCTTTTGGTTGCTGAATTCTGCGTAAAAGTGGAATACCGCCCCCTACGTTGCCTTTGAATGTTTACCAAATTGGAAATAGCGCCCTCTATAAGAATGAAATGTCCGTCACTGTTGTGGCATGGCGCCCTCTGCTGCCAAGCCCTTTCCGGGATGTTTTTTTTTCAGATAAATTTTTGTCAATTCCGCTTATCAAAATGGCGGTCCCCGTTTCGCACCACTTAGGAGGGGCCCAATTGCGGTCTTTAGAGAAGGTCCTAGATGATGCTCACATGACTGGAATATTGAATTTAAGCGGTAGGAATATGAGGGATTTTCCCAAGAGTGCGGACAACTTTGATCTGATGGATACAGTGGACGTAGGTAAGTCAGAAATTTGAACGGCATTCGGATCGATCAAACAAGACAGGTTGACATGGGACGAAGTACATGTAGTCCGGCCCCAGGACTAGGCTATCACAGAATGCCAATACCACTCAAGACATCATGACTATAAGACATATTTTACTCTCACGTTGCAACTATGATGCTGTCAAGTATGTTCAAATGATTTACACCGTGTAATGCAGGGAAATCAGATGACAACTGTAGAATTGAGTGTTGCTCCCAAATACTTGCCTTTGCCGAACTGCATGCCAGTGTACACTTACAGTGTACCCTCGCTGAGCCCTACTAAGCTGTTTCCATCACTCATGTTTGTTGGATGTGTTTGGTCAGTGTTATACGCGATCATTCGATCTTTGCCAATGAGTCAATATTCAGGATCTTTGCACAGTTCTTGATGACATGGATGACTGCACCATCAGCCAATTGCCATTTTTTTAATTCACGGTTGTGAAAGCTTTTTGGAATGAGTTCCATATACGGACAACACTTGAGGCTCTGTTCACAAACCTATGAGACTTGTTTGAAAAGGCCAAAGTATTTTCTAAGTATATGCTTTGGAATTTTCTCAGCTAAATCTCACTTTTTAGCACATATTAATACTTTTTGACAGCTGCTATAGCATTTTAAGGGGAAAAGAAGTGTTTTCTCTGTATGGAACTCTTTCCGATTCTTTCAAAAAAGAGAAGTTAAGTTGGAGATTTCATACCTAATTGACCAATCACAGAGCAATCAGGTGATAGTGCTGACTAGCCAATTATTCCCAACACATTAATTGAATTCATTGCATCCAAATAATGATGTACTGCTCATCATGTACAGACTAATAGTGATATAAAGCCTCTTAAATGGTTTAATTGATTCAGTTGTGTCAGTGTCTTACACGTTTTGTAATTTGAAGGAATGTACGTTTGATGTTTTGGTTTATTCAACGTATGGAAACTTAAAAGTGCAGATCAGTGATCCTGTTAGAAATCTTTGACTTAAATCTTAATCACATGTTTACACGGTTTTAAAGAAATCGGAGAAAGAGAGAAAAGGTGATTGTTCCTGAAGAGCAACTAAAATGGCTGCCATGAGTTGATTGCACCCAGTATGGACATATCCACGGTTTTCATGATTGTGAGTTAGTCCTAAAATTATGTGGATGGATGTACTGATTTTGCTTCCCTAAAATGTTACAATGTCACAATTTCCTGAAGTTTATCAGGATCTACTGAGAGTTCTCCTGGTTCTGTGTGGTAGATTTGTCAACTAATTAATTTTTTTGGTACAATCTGAGTCTTTCTTGACAGTATTTAAAGAATCCAGTTAATTTCTTATGCTACTGAATTCAAATGTTTCCATTCAGTGTATACTGACTATTCCTAGTGACTGAGTGTCGGGAAAAGACTTCAGAAACCCTCCCTCTTCAAAAAACAGTTCCCTTTTAATCATTTTGACAGATCACCACCTATTAACAAACTGACAAGCTGTGAGGGAAGTCTTGACCTCTTGTCTATGGTTCAACTGAAGGACTATTGTTGTGTTATTTCCTGGAATTTAACCGGCCGTCATTCATAGTCTTTCTGTTTGTACCACTGGAAAGTTGTTAAAAGCCAGACTGTGCAGTCCCTCAAGTTTTTCTTTACAAATTTCTTTTTTTCTGACCTAAGTTCAACTATGCACCTACTCGTTTGTAAAAGGATAAAGTGAGTTCAATGGAATATCTGTTGTAGTTATGGTGCCAGTGTTATTGTAAGATCCACACTGTCACATTGACAGATGTACCCAAGCAACTAGTACATATGCACAAAGCATGTATGCACAATTGTTACAAAGGTTGAAAACAACTTTAAAGGAATGCTTAACTTTATGCGTAAAACTTGTCCGAGTCTCTTTTGAAGGGGTGCTTACTCGTTCAAATGGGGTACGGCCATTTAATGAAAGTTTTTTTGAAATTCTCCTGGGAATGAGTGACATTTTGTTACATTTGTGCCTGGCAGCAGGACATTGAAGTAAAATGAGGTCATCTCTTTTGTAGTCTTAACAGACAAATGTACATTGATTTGCAGGAGCTTCCATGTCATGTGTGCATTGATTTTTATGTCGGGCCTATTTGTATCATTTTTCAAGGCCCTGTGGTACATGTACTTAAAAATGATTGAAGTGCGACAACACCACAGCCCAATCTTCCCGATATGATTATTTCTTCAACCTGGTAACCTCAAAAGCAGTAGAAATAAAGGGAACCAATTCAGATCATCACTGATCACAAGGATGGATCCAGGATTACATGTACATGTACATTTTCGGGTGGGTCAAACCTTTTTCTGTGGGAGGGGGGGACGAAAAGTTGTAAATATTTTGTTGTACTGGTAGATGTGATTTATTAGGGATGATGTTGGTCATACATTTGGGGGCTTTTACACATTTTTGAAAGGAAGAGAAATGAAGGGCACACACAAATAAAATGCAGAGAGACCATCAAATAAATAAACAAACAAATCCCGTTTCTTTGCATCATGTTTTGGCTTTTTGTGGGGGTGGGGGCATGGCCACCTGGGCACCTTCTCCTCTCCCCTCCATCTGCCCGTATTCTTGACAGATGATATTCTTGCAATGTACAGGCTTACGTACTTTCAATCTTAATATATGGTTAGTTGAAAACAGGGAACATGTGCATGCACATGTTTGCCTAATATGGTGAGCGTGTGTTCATTGTAGTGAGTTGTACTGAATTTCTAGTACATGTACATAAAATCTGCACATTATTTCGCTGGTCTGTCCAAAGATGAGCCCCATCAAAATTCCAATGATACGGCCCTCCCAGAAAAAAAACGGAAATTAAATATGCATGTAAATAAATAAACCTGCCCTCTCGTTATCAGTCAGTTTGTTGACTTGTGTAGGGGCAATTTAAGAGCTGCACACCAAACTGTTTAAGTAAATATTGCTGGCCTATGTACATGACTCGATTACAGTGCATGGTGAACTTTGGATCTTGTGTGTCAGTTCTTATGTGGTAGCCCACATGAGTAATGATATTCAGTGGTGGGAGGAGGGGGCGTGGCCAAGATATACAGTGCTTCGGCCTTTTGTAGAAGGTTGGCTTTCAGTTTGCAGGCGTTTATTTACTTTTTGCTCATCAAATTCCTGTCACGGACATTTGTCATTTCTGTAGTGTAATTATGAAATTAACAATGTAAATTGAAAACATCTGTTGTGGCATGTACAAGTATAAACAATACAGACTGCATAAAAAAGGTCAGATATTGTCAGTGAATTGTCACAGATGAGGGGGTCACAGATAGGAATTCTTATTTTGAATGGAGAGTAATTTTGTTGACTTTAGCCATAATGAAACCTAACCATTATTAAGAATTAGTTGCATTTGCAGACATAATTTAATCATATTGATATAATTAGATTAGGGTAATGTCCCTAATTGGACATAAATTAAAATCCTCTTTCAAGTTTCAGGTTGTTTGAAATTGACAAATTAAAATCCAAGTCATCAAATCCATGATGTCAAGTTTCCAAAATGAAAGATGATGTAATTCCATTGCGATGACGACAGACAGACATCCAGATGGCCGGCGGGTGTTAAGTTGATGTGAGTCGTGATGGTGGATAATATGCCTGGTACTCGGTAAGAGCAAGAGCTGTTACCTGGGTTCCATTGCCGTCATAGGGTGTTTCCCCATTGCCCATGAGTAATCGTGGAGGCATGTGTTAAACCAAACAGAAATATTCATGTGCTGGTCCAACGTGTACAGTGTATGTGCTGATGCCATGTGTGGTCTGTGTTGGCATGTGTTTGCAGACCGTGTTGGTGGTGTTTTGACTAGACAACCAATTATGTCAAATTTGTGGCTGGCAAGTTGTTTTTTTTTGGTTGGTGTCTTTTGTGTTCAAATTCCATTCATTTATCTTAAAGAAGATCAAGTACTGTACTGTAAAGATAGTAACAGCACCTATTACGCTAATTGTATTAAAAGAACTTCTTTGAAGTGACAGATTTATTTACATAAAACAAACATCAATCAGAGTTTAAGGAAATTAGCTGATGTTAACAATGAGATGTTGATTTTCTTTCATACATTCCAAAGAATAATAAATACAGCTAATTTTTAAAGCTTTTTTTATCACAACTCCAGCAAAAATGTAATTATAACAGGAAAGATTTTAACAAAATTGAAGAATTTTTTGAAGACATCTCATCTCAGTGAACTACATCACTTCATGACAATATAACCAGCAGAAATTCTAGTCAAGCAATAAAAACAGCAATTATGATATGAAGGGGGAAAAAAAAGAAAATGACTGCATTGCCGCCCTGTTTGATGTCTGTTCATTGTTGTTATGACAGTTTGGAACAGCCAGTGGGTCATGGCAACCATGAATGTATCCGTCGTGTCAGTAGGCCTCTCTTCATCAATTTAGCTCCGTGGAAATTGAATTAATATGACAGTATATTGAATTACGGGACTTGTGTTTCTGAGGAAACCATTGTCCCAGGCTTTTTTTTGTGTGTTTTCAATATTTGGGATCAGATAGTGGCCAGTTGTTGATTGCATGGCTTCAGCCAATCTTTGAAAATATTGGTTGTCAAAATTTGCTGGAAAAGGAAAAAAAGGATGTTAGGAAGATCTACCGGTGCACATCTACAAGTGTTACGATGCACTGGTGGTGTCAATGTGACACCAAGTAACACCAGTGGTAAGTGCTGGTGTGGTCCTCTGATAGCACCAAGGGTGTCGGGTTTGACACCCCAGTTTTGGCAGTGTGGTGTACTTGTTATTTAATCCATATTGTCTTTTCAATTAACCTCCCAGGCAGTGTTCCTGTTGCCTTTTTTATGTTTTACATTTGTCTTAGTTGGTGTACTATATTGTGTTACTTATCTTTTATATGAATTACCTGAATTGTAAATTAGCAATAATTCAGCCATATCTTATGTCTGTGAATGCTAATTACTTACTAAACCAATAATAATAAGATGTACATGTACTGTTGTGCTTATTCACGCAGAGACACGGTTGTCCACAGTCTCCAAAATGGCCAAAATTTCTAGCTGGCCCATGCACAGAATGTAGTCATGTGTGGACTGGAACATGTACTGCAGGAAGTGTACAATTTTGGTTTTACATGTGTACCGTTTTGGACCTCGAAAAATATCCTCCTCCTTTTACCTGTACCTCTTCCCCCTCCCCCTCCCCTCCCCTCCCCTGTAAAAATTGCACCCATAGCGTTGAAGAGATTAAAGAGATTTCACATGGACCATATGATACCCAGACAGAGATGAAGCTGTTCTTAGAGTGTGGTGAGATGGATCCTTATGATTCTGCGGCTGTTTGTTGCTGGAGAGTTTGGCGGATCAATCACAGCTTGGCTGGACAAATCTCCCCTCAAAGGGATTTTGCCCTAGCAATGTGGGAAACAGTTCAGCTGCATTGTGTATTGATTTACAAATTTGTTCCCCGTTGGGAAAATGTCTGATGTATGCTGCAGGATTTTTTTCAAGAGAGAGAAATCTCTTTGGAGTTTTGAGGAATAATGACATTGACATGTGCGCTGGCATGCAGAGTCTGAAAATTTTGGAGAGGAAAGTAGGCCTGTGCCGGGTACCCGATGTTAACAAAAAACGGGTACCCGGTTTTAAAAATACCCGCAAATGCACACCCCTAGAGGAAAGCTGGAGCTCATGGTAATAATGAAGATACACAAACTTTAGTTGTAATTGGGAAAAATTGAGGAAACGTTGTTTTTTAATCTATCAAATGATTTTTCTGTGCGATGCCGAAAAGCTTTTGAATAAAGATCATCTTTAAACTCCATAGCCGGTAATTTACTTGTTATATTGGTGTGACTTGTGTAAGTGTCTGCAATTCATGTTGCAGACTTGAAACAAATTCAATAACAGATGAGATCTTTGAAATCCATCTTTGAAATAGATGAGATCTTGATAAGTTAGTTTTACACTGAATGACATCGGGCTGGGTCCCAACCACCCATTCCTTGAAACTGCAGTTAACTAAAAACCCTGCACTTGTCGGTGCCCGTCTGACCCCTTATTTTGGAGGCCTTGGAATCCCCAGTTTCCTATTTTTTTGACATTGGGATAATTCGTTAAGGAAACTGCCATTGAGTCTGGAGGACTGATCGGGTCCCGTGCCGCAGACGGGCTGGCTGTTTATAGCTAAACAGGTTGGAAACAACTCCCTTTTTTGTATGTGTGTGTGATGGGAGGTGAGGATTTCAACATGAATGTAATTAGGGAAGGGATGTTGTGCTTCAGAAGGTTTTTCAGAATAGTTTGCTTGCAAAACAAGTCTGATTGGATTTTTAAAGGGACTGACTTTGTTGAGGGCATCATGGGTTGTCATGCTGCACTGGGTCTTCGTGTAGAAAAGCAGTCGTAAGTTTGCACATGATCACTGTGTGAAATTGTTTAAGGAGAGTAGTCACATGATCAAAGTGGAGATTAACTATTGGTGCTTAAACTGTCCAGATTGAGGGTGTTTTTTTGCTTGGTTCTGTCAGCCTTCAGTTGTAGACTAAGCATTTCCAGTTCAGAATTGGTACACTTGTACATTTAGAATCAGCCTTCAGGAGTTGTAAATTGTAGGTGAAAAGTTGAAAACAGTTTCCCAATCTCTACAAAAATGGTAGGATTGTCGAGAAGCACCCATCATCACACCTCTACCAAAAGTCTGCCTTGTGAATCTCCCCTCAACCCTGTCATCTCCCCCTCTCCAATACTGGCCCCTTGCTTTCTCCTTTTTCGCACCTCTTTTCCCTATTCCATTGTCGCCTCCATAAAGAACCACTTTTGACCGAATTTCCCCGTTCTCAAATTCAGTATTTGTGATGTACTGGCCTTGGGCAAACCGTCTGTTGGCTTCAGACCGGGACGGTGGAAGTTGAGTTCAAAAGAGAGGGACT
The DNA here is from genome assembly GCF_001949145.1 of Acanthaster planci. Next base: position 196,212 of record NW_019091394.1, on the reverse strand, counting down.
TTGAATTGGGGGCTTTCAAATAAACATGCTGTTAGCACCAGAAAACATCTGAATTTGGTATTGAATTGGAAGGCCGTGTGCCTTTCTGGATAGTCTAGGGTGCTTTTCTTATGTACACGAACAGCTGTCTGCGTACTGCATGCTCTATGTTTTCATGGTCTGTGTTCTAAATGTTGAAAGAAACTTCCAAAACCATGACATTTTCAGTTCCGTTTTATTTCTGGGACGTGGTGCTGACATTTTCTACATGTGTGCCATACCTTATCTTGCAGGGAATTCTAAGTACTAGTATTTGGAAGAGACAAAACAAAGCAAGAAAACCCACACACATCCAAGAGTGTTAACGCCTTCAATCGTAGACTCCCTATTGTTCCTCTTTTGTTCATACTTTAACTTTTTCGGAAGACCTCCCATATGTTTTGTACACGTTTTCCAACCGAGGACTCTTCGGCAACCGAGGACCCTATTGTCCCCTATTGTTATAGGTCCCCGATTGAAGGGGAGTAATAATTCAGCTGTGTACAGCTGACATTGGAATAAAGAACAATTTGGAAACATACTGAGAATTCCTAACAGACAGCCACGAAATGAGAACAACAGACAGACAGCAGGGGTGGGGGGCTCTCAGGCAGTCAGACAAAATGTGAGATCAACAGTGCCACATACCGGTAGGGTATTACTCCCAAGTATTATGCTCCTGCACCGTAGTTGTGGGGACATACATGTGCACTTGATATTTCCTCTATTTTGTGGGGACCAAAAATGTTGTGGGGACTCAGAAATGTCCCCCCAGCTCGGTTCAAATTTCCCCTTTCAAAAGAACTTGACCCCTTAGCGCAGTAAATGCCTACCACTGGGTACAGTTCATTACATGCATAATGCACACACGTTACACAAGTACATGTATGTATGTGTACATGTTGGTCAGGGGTGTTTTTTTAAAGGTCAGATTCAACCATGCATGACTTTAACGATGCAAACTTACAGGATAAACTGCTTGGTGGTTTTTTTTCCATACTGATGGCCAATACAAGGTCATTTTGTCATGCACACTGACAGGTTGCTGCAGGATTTGACTGAGCCTTGGACCATCTAGGCCTGCTTGTACACAGGACAGAATGGATGAATACTTTAGGGAGAGGGACACCAGCAATGCTTGGAATTTGTTTTTTTCCTTGAGCGATAATGTCTTGAGTTCATACGCTTGTTGGACAAAGATGCCTCACCCGTATACATGTATGTGCAATTCATGTCTGGGTCTGATGATATTCTGTCCCGGTGAAAAATTGACAGAACTTAACCAAATCACCCTTTTCAAACAGAATTGTGTTTGGGAGGTAAAAACCTGTGTTTGTGTATATTTATTCGCAAAACAAAAACATGCCTCCAGTTCTTTGTCAAGTTTGTGTAGCAGACTGGTATGTACAGTACAAATCAGTCTTCAGAAAATGTGTCCCGTAGAAACAATTTTTTCCGATCATATCAGCTTGTTTTATGGCCGCCTTTTGATAGAGATGTGAAACCAGCAACCACACACACACACACGCTTATAAAATACAAGGCTCTGTCATCGCATTGATCTCTAGATCCTGGGCCCCCGTGGGGCAGAAAGGTGTTGTCCATCCCTCTGGGACAGTGGAACCACATTCTGAAAGGGGTCCTGCCCAAGACAGTGACCCGGTCAGCTCCGGAATGAAGAAAACCAACTGGTAAAAAACAACTGCCACTGCGACATTTTTTCTAATAATGTACATGTACATGAACCAGTACATGTCATTGTAGGCATAGATGGTCCTGTCAGTTGACAAGCCGGCTTTTACCAAGCCTACTAGACTTGTGTCCTGTCAGTTGACAAGCGCACTTGGTACCTTACATGTTGACATTTAGGAGACTATTAACAATGTCATTGGATAGCCAGGGGAATATTTGGGCAGTGGGGTGTCTGGTGATAGCTGACATCGTGGATATGTACATGTACAGGTGCATTTGTACAAATTATTGCATAGGCACTGAACCTACATGTAACACATGTACCTCCCTGCCACCAGAAAGGCATGATGTCCTGTCTGCCGATGTGTATGAAAGCTACCATCTTCATCGAAACTTGCAGCATCGTGGCCAAAAGTTGGTTGTCGCTTGACTATTAGGACTGACTCTTTACATGCGTCACATTTTGCACCTGTCTCATCATTCCTAATCATACATGTACAAGGAATGTCCATGATGGCCCAGGATTATTTTTCACTTCCAGGAATAAGGGGGTGGTGGAAGTTAATGTACATGTAACTGTGTAGTTGGACATGCTCATCCTGTGGTTTTGGCGCAATTAACTATGCCAACAGGAATTTCATCACTCAAAGCAGATCTCAAATTCCATTCTGTAGTTCATACTGGTACAAGTGGAAACTAGAAAGCGCTTGTACATGCATGGAAGAAGGAACGGTACATGTACATGTCATGTACAGTAGATGTCATGTAAATAACCAAGTTATACACTGTTCAATGCCACATAAACTTTAAATAATCAGTTCTTTTGATTCTTCTGAGCCAAACTGAACTTTGAAAAGGAGAGATGATTTAACTTTAAACTTTCCTAGCCCTGGTGTTGCTTCTTGTTTATGGAACCAGATTTCTTCTGAATTTGAACAATCCATGGCAAAGATTACAGTTAGCCTGTGTAATGTTGATTGAGTTGTCACTACAAGGTCACTGAAAGTTGACCATCAACAGGTGAAGGAGGTCAAGGTTTGTGGTCAGACATTCTGCTTGGCCTTATGGGGGGTGACTGAAGTCTAGGGCAGGTTGTAAAATGATCCTGTTACTGATATGATGGAGCTTTACACAGGCACACCTCTGGCTCAAGCTGAAATAAGGTAGTGCCATGCTTCACTGCATCTATGAAGCTAGGAGAGCGGCTGTGTGTCTTGCTGGGAACCAGTGAGGCACTCACTGGTCCACCTTTGGACTATCCTTGGTATTCAATTACCTCTCAGCATGCCCATGTGTGATATGCCCAAAGTGGAGTGTAGGTTGCACTTTTTTCCATTGAATTTGTTCCAAATCATTGATGTGATGATGGTGGTACATGTACATTCTCTGGTCTTTCGACTCAGTGTTAAAAGGTCATTACAGCAAAATGTAATACATAGGGCCTTACTCTGAGCACAAAAGAAATTGTATTGAAGCAGACGGCATTTGCTTTACTTTTGTTTACTAAACTAGATTTTTTAGGGCCAACATATTTAAATTTCAACAAATTTTCATGCCCATTTTCATGTTTAAAAACAACCATTTTCAATAAGACCCTTTTGGTGCAATTTTTCAGTAAGGACTTTTTAGCACTGACACAACATGCGAATTGCCTCCAGTTGTGGAACGTCCAATCTCAGAAAATGCAGGTACGCTAGATGTACATGTACCTGGACTGTGCACTGTGCACATTGTCATCAGCAACTGGCATAAATTAGGAGTGCAAATAATTTACATGTGTGTGACCACCCTGGCAATCAGGCCATTCTGAACTACCTGTGTGTCTGTTTATGGCCCTCACTGGATGCAGTAAATTATAAGCTGGTACAGTACAAATAAACATTGACAAGAATGGTGTGAAATTTGGTTGGAGGACTGTAAATATGAAATATGCTGGGTCCTACAGGAATGGAACCTGTAAAATGCTGGGACAAATTGTGGTTAATCCGAATAGAAGTATTTGGATCCACACTGTCGTAGTCAACTGCATTTTTTCATGGTAACATTTGGGTGCATGTAACAAACTACTAGTGTATTATAGATGTATATGCACTAGTGTGAGTAGGCTTTACTGTGTAGCCTTATGATGGGCCCCAGATTCTTTAACAGTTTTTCTGTAATCAGTTCCTCTTGGTTCCGCCCCTCTCAATCACTGCTATAATCCCACCAACTCCTGAGGTTTAGGGACACTGACTGGATTCCGCAGCCAGCTGGAGATGCATGTAGACAGTACAGTGTATTGCCAGCAGTGGCAGTCAGTCTGGGGATGTGGCTAGACTCACCAAAGTCTCCAAGACCAAGCCGAGTGCATCTTGGAAACAACCCATCCTTGTATGTTTAACACATATTTGTATATAGGTGTGTCATGTGTAGCCTTGGAAAACCTGGACGTAGTCTCCCTTCAAGTCTGTTTCAAAGATAAATCACTCAGAAGAAGAAATAGTTGTATGCCTGCTTTGTAATACGTGTACACAAAATAGGAATGTACTGTGACAACAGACTGGGACAAGTCTAGTCAGAGGAATGGGCCGAGCTGTGAAGTACATGTACATGTAATAATGGATGTACCGGTGCGTCTGACTCATCTCGAATCTTGTGAGCCGCTGCTGATAAATTAAGAAGGAAGACTCGCCTTGCTGAGCATGCCAACATCCCCACATTCATTTCATACACCAAAATAGCCAAACATGCAGTGGTGCTGGGATGGTCTTACAAACTAATGGAAATGCACTTAGTGCATTGACACTTTGAACGGATCCAATATTGGTCTTGCATAATTTACGTATCGCGTACTTCCTCATGTGTACTTGGTGCTTTGTGAGGTCAATATTGTACAAGTGTTCTAGGCAGATGTGTTAAATCAATCTTGCCTTGTTAGAAGAAGCCAGCAAGGACGGTCTGAATTCTTTTGTTTCTCTTTATTTTTGGTTTTTTGGAGTATGGAGAGTCAAACAATTTTAAAATATCCGCAAGACACTGTGTTTTAAGGTCAGTTTTGAGGAAAGAATATTTGCCAGTTGTTGACCCACTGTACCCTGAAACCCTAAACACCTTATTTTTCTAGGGAGACTTTACCATACTAAACAGAACCCAACAACAGCAGAACTAATCACAGCTTGACAAATCTAAAAACTGGAAGCAAAAACCGCCTTTCTTTTCTTTCTATACGGTTGAGATCAACCAAATTCGGAAGATGTTGTCAGAATACATGAAGCCTATTTATTCATTTTGGCTGAATGTACATGTACCCAACTATGGTGTTTGCATGAAGACTCTATCAGTCGTCCACGTCCACGCAGTTACATTTTTTTTTTACAGTACCAGTCAATTTATAGTACTTGTACTGTACATGTGCCAGCAACTTTCTTCCTATAATAATCCTATCATATGTAAACACTTGAGTGCACATGTGTCAAAGGACATGTATTTGTACCACAGCTTATTTCCTCTTTGGCAAGCATGTCAGTGAGATAACATTTCTATATGTCATGTACATATACGGTACATGTACATGTACTGCACTGAAAAGTGCATGATCACTTTTTGCCGGATCTTCAGCCATGGAAACTGAACTGAATCCTGAATCTAAGCCAGTGTTGTTACACCTGTTTGTACATGTACCTGTGTTGCCGTAATCTGATACTAGTGATAGATACATGGGTAATTCCAGCCATTAGGGGTCCAAAAGTGTGACATTTTGTGTCCATGTTACATCTGACCTTTGTGATTTGACATAAAAATATCACCGGAATTGATTTTCAAACTATTACTATTTGTTTGGCAGGTAATTTGCATTCATTATTCACTCTTGGAAATTAGAAAATGTGTTCTGAACTTGCAAAATCAGATGTGACAGGGACAAGGGAAAAAAAATGGACCCCTAATTTCTGGAATTGCCCAAATACCAGTACATGTTTGTATCCAGATGGACATGGGTACATGGATACAGGTGTATGCTCTCTCTTAAAAATAGTTGGTATCATGAATTGAAATTCACCTTTGTACACAAAGCCTACAATGGTAGCATACAGTAAATTTGTATTATGTGGTACCTGGACCAAGGTACTTACATGTATGGACATGTGCTGTCAGCTATACATGTATGTCAGCAGATGGCGCTGGTAGTTTTTATGGGCTTGCCCAATTTAAACAGTAGAAATGACTGCAGTAAATAAAAAGCCCAGTTTGTAAAGTGCTTACAACAGGTGGTTGTATTCTGTACAAGTCAACATTACTGTTGGGGCAGTGGTATCTTGCCAGAACCTGTCCAAGTCTCAACTCTTTTCCAGAAGTTGTCCTTCTTTGCGTACCTGAATTCTGACCAGTACAACAGGCAGAATCACAAGTTTCAGAAATGTTTGGCATGAACTTTATTTTAATAATCTGTTCAATTTTTGTCTCCCCAGATATTTCAAAGAACCGTTTCATGGAGGTTCCGTATGAACTTTGCGAGTATGTTTCGTTAGAAAGACTAAACTGCTACAATAACGCCATCAGGACTGTTCCGGATGCATTCGCTAGGTTAACAATGCTCACGTATTTAAATTTAAGGTGAGTGGATTCAAGTCTAGTTGACTTTTTTTTCTTTGGATAAGGAATGCGGATTCCTGACTCTGTGTGCCCTGAAGACATAAATATGAACTTTGCTGTGGGGTGTAACCATGGAAACGAAACCCTAATGATACTTGGTTGTCTTGTGGGGTGCCAGATTACACCAAAATATGTTGCAACTGATGAAAAAGTAATGTGCTTGCCGATATCTCTGCACGGTTTGACTAGACAAACATGGAGTTCACTTTTCTTTTAAATTTTGTCATCTTTCACATGCATGTACCTGTACACTGTCGACAATAAGACATTATACATACATGTACATGCTACTTAAAAGAGCTTTTAGCCACATGAATAGGGCTTTCAGTCATAGGAAATCTTGAAAAATCCTGGGAGAAAGTTTTCCTGGAAAAGTAATGGAAAATTGGGGAAAAAATTGGGTGTCTTGGAATCCTGCTGTCAGAGGAAAAAGTTGTGGAAAAGTTAGGGAAATCAAGATCACATTAGGGTTATTTTGATGGGCTGCTTGTGGTGTGGTAACCCAATAATGATAAGTTGAAAGGCTATACTGGTCAGTCTGTAGAAGTGATTGTACCGGTAGGAGTCCAGTTCATGAAGTCAAAAATGGCATTAAATGGAAATTGTCTGTCTTTTACTCTTGGAAAGTCTTGGAAAGTCATGGAAATTGGTTTTCAGATTTTTGCAGAAACCCTGTAAACTGCCTTAACTTTTTAAGGAAAGATTCCTTGAATCAGTTTGGACGGGGGAACATTACGAGTCATGGAAACAACCTAGGCCTTCACGCGTACTTGTAGCCAAAAGCAAGAGTGAAGTTTTTCATTTCTCACAGAACTTCCTGTGGCTAGTTGCAACAGAACTCCGTAAGGCCATCTGACAGTTGGCAACACTATACCTCTTCTCAATTTGGTCTCTGGAGCCTCAAGTATGAGGTGTTGAAACTGCTATCAGGGCATTGACCTTTCTGGCCATTAGAGATAATAAGGCATGTGATTGAAAACACACATCCATTACATTTCAACACCAGCACAGTTACTGACGAAACCTGTCAGCATGGTTACAGGGCGTGTGCGTCACATTGTGAGGTATTTTAAGAGCATACTGATTACTTCCTATTCTGATGCTACATGTACAAGTAATTATGATTCCAAAGAAACCTTCCCTGCTCAGTGCTCATGAAGAAATGGTCTTACGGTACCTGTGTACAGGGTAGTTCCTTGATGTTTGTAGATGAACAAGTGTGGTGCATATAATTGGTATACATAACGTACGGCTACTAGAAGTGTATCGCTCAACTAATATGGGTTATTTACTGAGGAGTGCAATAAATTACTGTCATTTTAAGCACACTTGTGTGCTAACCTTACATACCTGGTGTGGACTTGTAAATAAAAGGTGTCCACACAATGCAGGAAAGGAAGACGTTCTGTGGACTTACACATGTCCACAGGATGTTTCTCCTTCTGTGAAAAAGGGGTTTAGAGGCATTTGGGGGTTGGAGTCATCTGTTGTAAAAAGAAGAGGAAAAGTCAAGGAAACCCTTGTACAAAAAGCCAGCCAGTTCAAGAAAAACAAGTATTTTCTCTGAGTTTTCTTAACTGCATGAAAAGAAAGGAATGTCCACTCTAGGTATGTATGGTAAGTATGGGTGTGCACTTAATGTAGCAGGTGTTTCAATTCAAACTTGTTAGTAAAAGGTTTGGTTTAGATTTTCAACAGCTCCATATTTCGAAGACAAGTACTCCTTAATTGATTCATTTCCATCATTGCCTGTGAATTCCCTTATTTCGCAACTCAATTTTACACCCACCCAGGTGGGTGGGGAGGGAATTGTATTGACTTTCCTGCCAGCCAGACACCGATATGTCCCATATGCATTGCCAACTGATTAGTCTGGGCTGATTATATTCCTCGCAGGCTTGGGTCCAGAGAAAAACAGCTACTTTGCACTTCTGAAAATTGCATGAAAAAAGTGATTATTTAAAACAGAAGCTGTGAAATAGCATCAGAATGTTGAAGATGGCTCCTACGTGTGTCTTGTATGCTGTAATGAACGAAACTCATTGATTGACATTGATGAGGGAAAATAGTGAGCAGACGCCATCTTGCGCCTGACAGTTGATTACTCTTAGTCTAGTTTTTTTTGGAGCTGACTTTACATGCACAGAGCAGATGTGGAACATCCCGGAGGAAGCCTCGTAATGAAGGCTAGTGTTACTGTAGGTAGAATTAAAGCTCTTCGGCAGTAACATGCCTGTCAGTCCAACCTTCCGCTGTGGTAATTTATGACAGGGAGGGTCATACTCTGGACCGCTGTCTGAGCATTTTCTGGATGTGTTACATATTTTTGTGTTCCAGCAGGGAAGGGGCACTTTTGCAGTAATTATGGGGCAGCATCCCAAAATTGTTCTCAACGATCTTAGAAGAACTGTTTTGTAAATTGTAGGGATGCAAATTGCGCCCTGGACATAAGTTCCTTAATCCATGAATTAGACCTTGAAGCTCGTTAGAGGCGGTTTGGCACTGGTGCTGCCAAGCAAGTGTGAAATTTGGAAATATTGCTTTCATATTTAGTCTCTTGTAAGCGCGTACCTGTCACTGACTCATCGTGATCGATGCATACTCCGTAACTAGGTACATTTCAGGTAATTTCAAATAACGCCTGGAAATGAAACGCAGACAGTCAAGATTCAAACAGTGGTCCAAAATACATGTGAGTGTGATCACGAGAGGGCTCACGTCAGTGACACAAAATTTCTGCCACTCAATTTATTGATGAGTTCACCTTTTTAAGCTGGGAAACAGTAGTTGAGAGAAAGGAATTGCTGGCCAGGGACATTTTAGGGAAGTGGTTGCCTTCAAATTATAATAGTACATCACAGATAAGGCCAGTTGTTAGCAAAATTAATACCATCTCACATCAGGAAGATGCATAGTGCATGTACATGTATATATGTATTGTAATAATTGAGATGTCATGATAGTATGTCATGTGTTGCTTATTGCAGTTCAATAAATGCATAGTGCTCTATCTGGCATGCTCCTGGGTGTGTTGGTAGACGACTCCTTAATTAAAGAAATCCTTCGCCAAGATATAGAAATGTACTCAGGATATTGTAATGCAGGCACGTGTGCCATCAGCACCAATAGTGAGAGGTTCCACATCAAGTGCCTGACGCTTCTCATCAAATTGCTGTAACCACCCCTGGATCCCCTTTCATCCCAAATCCAATTATACTGGGGTATTGATTCTGTTGAGCTGGGGGGCATAAGGGCAGGTTTCTTTATTATGGCATCATCGTTGGTTGGTATGATGACAGACATTCCAGAGATTCTTAAAGGTGCAGTTACAGGTGCTATTAGCGCAGGATTCTGTAATTTTTGAAGAAAAAAGGTGTAAAAGTATCAAAGACATGTACCTTTTGGTTTTGTTTTTCCTCTTTGAAATGCGAGGTTGGCTAATGATAGATGGCACAGTTTGCTTCATATTTTCAGTTTGCTGCTTTAATCTCAATAATGTTGCCACAGTTTCCTGGAGGAAGACGTTTTGTGCATTTTTCTCTCCTCAGTCTGGTGTATTTTGTGTAGTTGGGCAATTTGTTGTGGATAAATTGACTGAAGTTTGCCAAGAGGTACATGTAACTCATAAAGGGGGAGGGGTCACAAGGCTTGAAAGGTCATGACCCCAGCATTGACTTACATAAACACCACATGCTAGGTTTATTGTTAGAAGGCACCCAGGTCAGCTACCAGTGGCATCAGTTTCGGTAGATGCCAAAAATAGTCTCCCAACCTCTCTGCTGTGTACATGTACATGTAATGTGTGTAGATTACACACTGTACATGTACATGTACATGTACATGCCCTTTCATCACATACATACCTGCAGCTGGCAAATGTAATTACATTGGCAGAGTTGTGTGAAATTGAAAATGAAGTACAGAGGTAGTGGAGTTGGCTTGATAATAAAGATTTAAAGATAGATCATGACAAATAACACGTCAAGTGAGCCTGTATCAGTTTCCCTCAATTTTAATCTTAAAGGGGCACACTAAACCTGTCTCAGTGGCTGGTGATTGGATCAAGTCATTTTTGTTTTGGCTGGTGATTGGGGATGAGTTTTAGCGTACATTCATGAGACATGATACCATTACAATAAATAAAGCATTTATTTTGTTGATGCTTGTTTTTCTAAAGATTTCGGTTATCACGCTATCAAAAAGGGAAATCCATGAAGATCATGAATTTCTATGTTGTCTGCCCCTTTAAATTCAAGGATACTTCTGCCATTTACTCTAATCAGATACATTGTAAATGATACACTAGGGTACATCCAGTAGCAAGTTTGCACACTTCCAAACAAAAGAATATCTAAATGTAAAAAAACACAGTTCTAAAGAATTTTCAAATAAAGGCTATGGATCATAGGCATGTACTGTGTGTAGTTGGGGAAATCCTTCCATTGCAGCATGTGTTTTGACAAGATCAACGCATTCATGCCTAGTTATGAATTGGACAGATATCCTACCTCCTTTGGTTTTCAGTAAAAATCGTGTTGAAAAGCTTTGTAGAAACTGCAGAGAGGCAATAATCCGTAAAATCTCTTGTGGTGCAATTTGTATTGGATGCTCTTTGTCACTTTTGTTCGTAACTTCCTGTTTTCAAGTGTGCGAATATCATATACAGCAAATAAGTACATGTACATGTATGATTTGTTCCAAGACCTGCTCTGTTGTGCCAGCATTGCATAGCATCATGTAGGAATAAATGTTAGATTTCATGATGGCATTTGTGAACGGGACATGGCCTTGTTTAACCTTCCCTTTGTCCAATTTATTTTTGCGGTCGTAAATCCAGCAAAGAGGAATTGATGGATTTGTTTGTGTGGCCATGTCTGACAATGACATACACTGTCACCAACAGGACGCGCACTTTTACTCACCAGTACACATACATGAGTGGTCATAAATTGGTTAATGAGGAAATGGCAGAGCTTTCTAGCGGAGGAATAAGACTAACGTTTGATAAATTGAAGAGAGGAAGGCCCAAGACTGGTGAAATAATGAAAGGGAAAATAATGCGGACAGCCTCTGTGATGAATTGATACCTTGGGAATCGGTCTTGATAACCATTACTGACCAGAGAAACACAGACGTGTCCTCAGTATTTAAGTTTTGTACGTCCTATGACCCAGCTCTGACTGATGAATTTTATCAGGTCAATTAATCCAATTAGTTTACGGAGTTGGTAAACATGGCTTTACAAATGATAGAGATGTGAAGATGACAAGTATTTTCATCCAGAGAAGTCAAAATCGTTAGGGAGTTGGTGACCATGAAAATGTGATACCAGTGTTGGGAGGAAAGTTAATTGAGAATGTTACCCTTCAGTAATTTTCCAAAACTTCAATTTATCCTTCATCAATTTCTTTCCTGACATTTGCTCAGCTGTGTACCATTGTAGAGAGACCATCGTGCATACGGACATGTACATTTACCAGGATGTACATGCATCTATCCTAAGCTCAAGATTTTGACCCCAGGATGTGGGAGTGGGTTGTCAAATTCACTCTGGCTGTTTCTTCACCAAAATAGGACCAAATCATAAATCATTGGTATTTGCCCAATCTGTCCTGCCAAGCAGGGAAGGGGGCGGGGACGGGGACCCACAAAACTTTCCACACAAACACACGGTGACATCTTCCACTACACTGGGTCAGGGCCTGGCCCCAGAAAACCTTTCTAGTATTGGTGTCATCACCGGTAACAGGACAGTTTGACACATCGTTGTATTCATTCCCTGACCGACTGGCATCCCGACTATGAGGAAGTTGACTCTAAGTGGGATAACATCTGGATAATTACATGTTTTACGCACATAATAGACCTAGCCGAACTTTGGGATGGCAGGGCAATGAGAGCTAGTCTCTGCAATTCCTAAATAGGAAATGCACTGCAAAGTGTATTAGATTCAGTGCAGGGGTGAGACATGTGTGTCTACAGGGTTAAAGCAATCCACTACATTTGGACAATGTATTATGTAGATGGCAGTACTAATGTGGCATTTATTTATAGCTCACTTTCCAGAATTTGTGAAGATTTAATTGCTAGTTACAAAATTGATTGGGAATGCCACCTGGAAACATTTTTGGGTACTGCATTAAAAGCCATCACAATCAAGGGTTGGTGAGTTTGTTTGAGTGGTAGCCTGGAACTATCTTTATGGAGTTTTTTGAGAATCAGTGAGCCATAACATGAACAGAAAAGTTATGCCAAAACTGCCAATGTTAAGGGTACCGGTACATATCCGGTAACGTATGACTGTTCTTACTGACATTCCTGTGGCCTTAAAAACAATTTTTTGTTGCTTTTAATACCTCCAATACGATGCTGTCATAAGTAGTCTCAGTGGAGTACACAGCATGTCTTTTCAACAAACAATCTTGCACTTTACAGCCTGGTGCGCTTTGCCTCGGCATGGTCTCAGATTTATGGCTGTGCTTTGCTTGACTTGACTTGATTGAGCCACATTTTTGTAAAAAATTTAAAGAGTAGACAGAAATACCGGAAAGCCATTTCAGGCCTGTATGAATAGTAAGTCCCTGATGTTGGATGTACATGTGCAGTTTTCATGTCATTTTAAAAGGCTTGACCCCTGAGCCCTATTTTTATCCTTCCAATAAAAGAATCACTTCTCTTTTCACCGTATCGCTTCCTCTCACGTGCCCCTGTCTCATTTTTATCTCCTTGCAGTCGTAATTCACTCTCAGCTTTACCGATAGAAATATGCGAAATCTACCTAGAGGTTCTCATCGTCAGCAATAACAAGTTAGTAGCGTTACCTCCTGCAGTGGGCAAGATGAAGACGCTAATGCATCTGGTGAGTATCTCAGCAGTAGGGCAAGCTGGTCCCCGACGACCGTCCCACCGGGATATTTCTCATCCTAGGGAGATGTGTTGAAATCCTGCTACAGTGGATGTCCTTGATTCACTCCTGGAGTGTCTTCAGCTTTGTAATTATTACTTTCATTTAGATAAAAAAAAATTGATGTTAGTTTTTAGTCTCTGATTGAGGGGTTTGAATTTATGCATAGAAAGTCTTCAGATGCAGTAATGTTTTCTTTTCATAACTGTACATGTATATGATTAATTCACTGATACACTGTATAAATGGTTTTCTTTCTCATGTTCTTTCAAAAGGATGCCAGCTGTAATGAACTTGATACGCTACCCATCCAAATCGGGGAAATGGAATCGTTGAAGGAATTAAACCTCAGACGGAATCACCTCATGCAGTTACCGGAAGGTGAGCATCAGTATCTTTTTTTGAGATAAAGAGACCAAGAGAAGGAGTTTAAAATGGCTGTTGAATGATGGGGAATATATCTTATTTTGAGGCTTTTGATTTTGCAGAGATCAGCCGGTTGCCTTTAGTCATGCTAGATGTCTCCTGTAACAAGATCACCTTCATCCCACCATCGTACCGTCACATCAAGACGCTAGACATCTTGAAACTGGAGCACAATCCACTGGAGATGCCGCCTGCCCAGGTAACGCAAGCACTCAGTTAGAAAAAAATGTTGTCTGCGTGGTTCTGCGAAGATCCTGCCATTTGACATTCATCATTTGTTGGGTTAAAGCTGGAAAAACCTCTAAGCAACGGAAGACTTATGGTAGAACTTTAAAAACTTAGGCAAATACAAGATTCCAAAAGCTCTCCATTTGTCTTTGCTCTGCATTTTTCGTGTCTCTTGTGTGCTATTTATATCTGGTTTCTTTCAAATTACTTTGATTCAATAATTTTGTAATGACCTGTAACTTATTCTTAATCCAAAGGTGTGTACAAGAGGGAAGGTCCATATTTTTAAATACCTAAATAATGTCGCCACAAAAGACGAGAGGAGAAGTCGTCTGGAACAGAACGAGAGACTGTCAAGACGGTCCTACAACAATGCCAAGTATGTCACTGATACCCATACCAATCTCTTTGAAAGTCTTAGGCCATCATCTTGGCCTAGTTCCTGGAAGTCTGTATAAACATTGCTGTATAGGTTTCCATCAAGTACCAGTCTGTTGTTTTGCAAGTAAGCAGGAGGTTGTGAATGAGGAGCCTGGGGGATTCAAGTGATGTCTTCTGAAGAAGTTATCAGCCCTGTCCTGCTTGTAGTATGTGTAAACCCAAAGGATACGGATAAAAGTTGCCTATGACATAACAGAAAATTGAAGTTTGATTTCGTGAATGTTTCAGTTGGTGCCTGGCAAAAGCTGCTGAGTTTTACAGTTGCCCCACCTCTTCCTGTAAGCCCCAAACCTAAACCCGTCCCATTGATCCCAGAAGTCGTTGGAGAATAATTTTGCAGCCGTGGTGTGAGCTCACAGATGCCTTCTAACTAATGTTTCATTTGCTCTTTTTCAGCTGATTTCTTTTTCTGCTCTTTTTTTTTTTTGGCTCAGAAGTGTGCTTAAAAGATTGGCTAGTAGTTCCTCATACTTCCAAGAGTTGACGCCAGCAAAATGTTTGTCTGCCCCAATAATTGTTTCCCTGAAAAGTATTTAAACAGTCTGCCCTTCATTTGGTTTCTTCCTCTTTTTTGCAAGCGAAAAGCTGCACATGCAAATCCTTTCACAAATTGCAGAATTTGGCAGTCCTAAATACCAGCAGTTTCTCTTGAAATCTTTTTTTGTGTGCCGTCACTGTTAAACTTTCTTTCGGGCAAAGTTTTGTGTGCCACCATTGAGTATTTGAATCCAACTTTTACTGAGTAATTAGTTGCCATCGTGCCAATGTGTAGTGTCTGAGAGGAAAAAAAAATCTTGATATCAAAGGGCATTGATGATCGAAGGAAAGCGTGACCTTTCAGTTTTGGCAAAGTTTTTTTTTTTCCCACGACTGATCATGAACCAATCAACACCGTGCTTCAGATACACATGGCTAGCCACTCATGAAGCAGCTACGCGCTTTGGCTCTGCCCACAACAACAACCTGGACACCAACCAAGCGGGGAACCAGTCCGTGATTCTCAGTCCTTCCACACTCACTGCCCAGTATGTAAAGGGGTCAGAAGGCACAAATGGCTCTCCTAGGTATTTTGTGTGTTTGTTTTCGCTCTTGGTTTTTTTTATGGTTTTAGTTGCTGATCATGTGATTTGTTGTGTGGGTTCAGTGGTGGGGGGGCTAAAATTTGACCAAATGTTTGGAATGTATACATGACGAGGGAGAGGGTAGTTTTGTGGGGGTGCAGCATGATAATTAAGTTGGTTTGCCTGTCAGTAGTACGCCACTCTGAATAAGGTGTGTGGAATTCCTTGCTGGTTCTTGTCATTCTTGTATGGTGTTCTGTCTAGTGGGCATGTCTGAATGGGCATGGTTTCCCTATTCCACTGATAGAGGGCGCTCAAGACAATATCAGATGGAATTACAGGTTGAACAGATGGTTGTCAGTGATCTTTCCTGAAAAAAACCTTCAGGACATGCATTTGCATATGCGTTTTGTTTGACACATCACAGAGGGCACTGTTGGTTCCATTATGGCTCCTGGCTCACACGTTGCTGATGAAAATGTCAGCATTGTTGATTGAGTTAATTGGTTTCAGTTTTTATGTCAGAGGGTTACCATTGATTACATTGTACTTTGGCATTTTCTAGAGAAAGCGCTGCATTTTTTCATTTATCCTTTGAATTTTGATACAACATAATTGAATTTCAAAAATAATTCCTTGAAGTGGTCTGTGTTGGAGACAAGTTCCAAAATCCGGACACTGTAAATGGCAACTCATTTGCATGCAAGTGTTTCAGTATTGTCAATAGAGGGCACTCTCACTGTCACGTATTTCCCATATGTTTCTTGCTTTTTTTCCGTTTATTTCTCTTTCCTTTTTTGGGGGGGCTTGTGCTTCACTGCAGACTTTCTCACAACAATTTCTACTTTCTATTCACTCGTGCCATTTCTTTTACCACCCCTTTCATTTCAGAAGCTCCGCCCTCACCCCCCAGTCCTCCATTGATTCTGACTCCAGTCATTCCACCCTGTGTAATGGTGACCTTAGGTAGTACAACAGATCCATTATGAGTTGTTTGCATGTGATGTCATACATTGAGGGCGGCCATATTGGATCAGAGTCATGTAACCGGGATGAAATATTGAAAATAAGTGGCTAGTAATAACAAAACAAATATTGTATACTCAGCCTCTTGTGGATCATATCGATGCCAAGCTATAGTTTTCAGTATTATTCCTTACATGTGTGTTTGCTAAAATTAAGTACATGAAACTGCCAGTAAATTTGTACGTAAAAACCTACAGACCTACATACATGTATAAATCCAGTATGGCTACCTATTACCAGCAGTGATAGATTTGTGTTGTCAGCATTGGTATGTTGTCAACTGCAACTTTTTTGGCACTATTTTGATGTAGTTATCACCTGTACATTTTCAAGGAAATAAAAAAAAGACGGGTGCAGTGTCATGTCATTTTGCAGATACCTGTCACATGATTTCCTTGTGATTTCAAACAGAGGAATGTCAAATTTGGCGACGATTCAATTACATCACTTAAAATGCAAACCTGTGCCACTTGAAGTTAGAAGGCTGTAGTAGAGATTCGTTGGTCTCTTTGGTTTTGCAGGAGGACTTTAGTCCTCATTGGTCAATTTATGTTTTCAGTCCGTTGTACCGTTTTTTGGTTTAATTTTTAATACATGTTCATTTTTCAATAACTGAAAAGCTTTTAATCATTTTACTTCTTTCCTCTAAGTCTGAGCATTCACTGCTATAAAAAAGGTTAAAGAAGCAGGACGAAAGTTGATGCGTTGCATGTATTTTGAAACCTCATCTTGGAATGTGTTAATATTTTTGCAACATATCCTCTGCACTATCAAGTTGCATGGTTGCCATGACAACAGGTCCTATCTTGATCATGGGAAATAGTTTTTACTGGAAAGGAGGAATGCAGGACAGATAAGCGGAAAAAAAGGAGCAGTTAGCTGTTAAGGTCAAATGTCTGGTAAAAAAATCAGTAAATATATTCACACACATTTGACATAAATTTGATATATGTGCCTAGCACTCTTTCATTCTCTCTGTTAGTACATTTTGGTACTTCAAATGGACAATAATCACGCTTATTGTGAAGATTTAGACATGGTCATGTTCTAAACTTTTCCCTGCTTCCATTTTAACTTTGCTCTTTCAGCTGGTATGCAAGAAATAAATTTAGTAGTGCCTTAATAATTTAATGAACAATCCTCATTGTGAAGTGATCATGAGCATATCCTGGCCACTGCACAGTTTGTGTTAGGAGAGCTGCTTTGACAGCGAATATTTTTACATCGCATCAAACTAGGAACGTCACAGTGGTTTCTGGAGCAATTTGGCAGAATCGCTGATTTTCTAATGCATCGTCTTCACAATCATGGCTTTACTATCACTGTATCCAATCAAAGAAGCTACAGCTACGGAGGCTTATGCTGTACTTTAGACCACAGTTAGTCTTAAAAGCGCTATTTGTTTTTAAATTTTGAATCACTTGTGATAGTGTATGTATTAAGTTTTCCTTGTTCTAACCTGGGCAAAGACTGTGTCTTCTGTGTTCTTACATGTGCTGTAGACATGCCATTACTTATTCACTTTGAGGCTGTCCATTTTTAATTGTTTGGTACATGCAATACCTAACACAGATGATTGATCCATTTTTGTTTGTAGTCGATCATTCATCAGTTTGAATCCACACCTGTTCATCCACTGTCAACCAATTACTCACCGCACACTTTTCTGCACTTTTGTTTATGTTTTTTTTTGTTAGTGTTGCGGAAGAACTTGCATTCTGGAATGCGAAGATTGGGGAGTTGAGGCGGGGTACACTGACAGCGGACTCGGGTTACATTGACGGAGACAAGAGGTGGTCTGCTACGGAGGTATTTGCTTTCAACAATAAGACGCAGAAAAGAAGGCATTGCTAGATCTGTGAATGAGGCTTTGCTGTTTGAAATATTGTACTTGTACTGTTTACCTAATATTCTCTGATAATGCTCTCTGAAGTTGGAGCGGAACTCTGGACTGTGTTTTAAGCAAAGGAGTTTCAACCACTTTCCATTTGATCAAATGGTACAAGATGCATGTTTTACTTACAGCCCCAGCTAAGCAAATGGGCCACTGACTTGGTTGGATAAGAAAAATTAACCTAAACAGGATTTGAACCTGTAACCCTCAGCTGAGCTTACTGGGGGTGGCTGATGCTTCAATTCCTTGGCATCAACATTTTATGTACTTCTTCCCCCAAAGCAAAACAGGTTAATCATCCAACCTCTTACGTCACATTTCTTCTGCCCGAATCGTATATCTCCGTAGCCATCCAATGATGATGAAGAAGCCCGTATCCTGGCCGATCGAGCCAATCAGCAGAAAGAACTCCGACAGCAGCGGGGGGAGCTGTTAAACCAGTCATTGAGCAGCGGCAACTCATCCTTCGGCGCCGACAATGAGGCAGACATTGACTACATCGACACGGGCGAAGATGGCATGGAGGATGGCGAGATCACGCCCACACAGACGGAACCAGACGAGTTTACCAAGGTGAAGCCCCATAAAGTATGTATCAATGTCTGAGGGTTCCCCCTCCTGACTGCGCATGGCATGCTGGGATACTTGTTCAGCTTGCTGTTGATGATGATCTGTTTGACAACTTGCTCTCTGCGGAGACCAGTAAAACTTGGGTTGATGTGCTCTGCCTGGTGAGATATATTGTTCACAGATTGGAAGTGAATTGACCATAAGAAAACTTGGTAAGTGCTGTTGTGGAAATAGCCAGTGCTTTAACTGGAAGGGATTTTAAGCAATCTTGAAGAAAAGAAAGACAAATTTGATAGAAAGTGGGCTTTTTCATGTTTGCACCGAAAATGTTTAGAAATGTCAAAAGATGAAGAGAGAGGTCTTCCTGATTGAATGTCAAAGAAGGCAAATACAGAAGAAAACTGTCTCTTTGTAACAATTTCTTCATCTGTTTTGGAAGCATGTTTTGTTCTTGGCATCATGAATTGAAAATTATTGAAAACTAAATTATGAAGAATGATTTTAAATGCAGCAGCATCAGGATATGAATCTGGAACATTTGATTCCTAAGTCAAAAGAATGAATTCTTTTGTAATCCAGTGCATTTAGGGACTGTGCATATTACCCAAGTCAGGCTTTTTATGTCGGTTTGTGGCATCACTGTAGAGCTTTTTTGTTCCTGCTTGAAATTATCCACTGCTGCCCTGTAGGCCAAATTTCAGCCCAGTCCAGCGTGGCATATCTCCACTGAATTCTGACATAGCTCTGATGGAGGTTTTGCATTGCAGCCATCTTGTGAATCAGTGTTTTTGTTCCACAGAGATACACACATATGCCTTTTTGTATATCCCTGTGAAACAAAACCACTGACCTGCAAGATGGCTGCCATGGAAAACCTCCATTCCTCCTGTGCTGCTGTTCATACATTCATTTGAAATACGGTTTCAGTTGTCTCTATACTTTCCCACAGTTGATCAATTCCTTATTGATTGCCCCAAAGCCTAACAATCAGTAGATGTAACGTTAATCTGGGTGCAGTTGGTGTGAAAGCTGGTAATGTGTGAAAATACAAGTTCATCTATTCCTACTCTTCAACGTTATATAATTGTTGAAGAATTTGTGCGCGAACAATTCACTTTTTTAAAGGCCCTGAATGGCATTGTGCTAATAGTTCTTTTTGTATCCTGGTTTCCTTAGGCGAGTGGGATGTGAGCTTCCTCATTACCTCCCACTTGGTTACTCTGCCCCACCCATCCCGATTCCTCAGGTTTTTTTTTGCCTCTGAAAGTACGACAAGCATGTGCATCATGTTCAGATTCACAATGAAAGCTTTTGTCACTGTTTCCAACCTTGATGTGCAATGTCATTCCTATTCCTCCATCCCACATCTTATGCAATCCAACTTGGACATTATAGGATACCTGATACTAACATCTGCTTCCCTGAAGAAGCACTCTCTAAAACTGTTGATACTTAAGTTGTCTCTGCCAGACTGGTTGGTTTTGTATGTCGTTGATGCCCTTGAAGGTTATCTATCATTAGAAATTTCCCTTCAACTTGCATCATCAACGCTCATGCGGGCTTAGAAGCTCCTCCCTCTTTAACCTACCCCTGCTTATGCTACCTGCCCTCAATTTGATTTTATCACCAAATACAGTGGTTAATCTGCCCGCATCCCCTCTGTCCCATATCCCCTCAGGCGCTGACGAGACAGAAGGCCATCTACGAGGACCAGAAGCTGAAGGCCCGGGAGGAGCTAGTGAGGCAGGAGGAGGCAGAGCGTCAGTGGCAGCAGGAGGAGGAACGATGGAAGACGGAGCGGAGGCGTGAGGCTGAGCAGGAGCGGTACCGGCGCTCCTCCCCGTCGGGGAGCCTGCTGTCCGTCAACGCCAACGGGAATGTTGTCAATAGGGGTGGCGAAAGGTGAGATACTGTGCCAGACTCACCAAGGAATTCCAGTGCTATATGTATAGTCAAGTTCTTTACTAGTACTTGTCACTGGTCATCAAAAGTACTTCCATTGCTAACAGTGAGAGAACAATAACAAAAGGAATGTTGTTGATAGAGTTCACTTGAATAGCTTGTTTGGACGACTCTCATCGAAGCTGAGGTACTAGCAATGTCCTTGTGAAGTACTTGATTATTACTTGATTACAACTCCAAGGAATGGCAGTGCATTAAAGGACCTGGTGAACCATCAGTGCACGATACGTGATTGTCATATCAGACTTTTGGATGTCAGTTATTTTTGCTTCATCATCAATTCTTTCTTGATGGACGTCTGCTGACAGAAGATTTAGTAATTTGCAACTCTGCATGTACATGTAAGCCATCATGTTGAGGTCAAAACCAGGAGAAGCTCTGTTAGCCCCTAAAAACCACCTGACAGAAAGCGGACTGTTTGAGGGAAGGAGTACAGGCATTAAGACACCCAAAATACACCTTTGGGGAAGCAGGCTATCCAACAGGAAGCAGTTTTGTGTGCTGTTTCATACAAAGCTTTAGCTTTTAAGTTAGCATCTTATAGCTGTATTTTCTCATTGACTGTTTGCACTGTGATTGTGTTGTGACATAGTTTGGTTCCTTCTTTTTATTTCAACTGAAGTATTTGCTGTTGCTTGCCTGTCTGCAATGTAACCGTTGGCAGATCCATGTTTGGTATCCCTCCAGCTATTGACTCGATAACCCCTTTGACACAGAATAGATCTTGATGTTAAGAGAGGTGATCAGAATTTGAATTTCAGGTGGGGAGGGAATTTTGTTCAGTAGAAAAGGGTGGGATTTTTTTCCCCAAATTAAATTTTTTGGTCTTTTTCTTTTGCACAAACGCTCGTTTTTTTTGGTTTTCTTTTGTTTTTTTTGGGGGGGGGATGGGTTGGGAGACACTTTCCAAAATGACGGCATTTGTTTCAGTGCCCTGTCAACATTGTAATGCCCATTAGTCATTTTACCTTACAACCTTGGATCTGTCCGTGACTGTGCCTATTCTGATAACTGAATTGTCTGCATGCTTGTTTGTTTGTCTGCTTGTCTTTTTTGCCCCACTCCTCTTTCCCTCCTTTGCATCTCTCTTGTCCAACCCTTTCCCACGCCTCTAGGAGCCAGAAACCTAGACCTCTATCGTCTTCCTCGTTTAGTGAGTGCCTGCAGCGACCAACCACCCTGGAGATGTAAGTTGGACCTGCATGCTCTTTAGTATGTGTTGTTTGCTTACCCCTTACTCTACAAACCCCTTTCCGCTTTTGTTCCCCTTTTTGCTTTGCTTTTTGAAAAGGGTGCAGACTTAAGTCACGAACACGCAGAACTATCTATGGTCAGACATTACAAATGAAGAAAATATTGAGATAATTTCTCCATTTGCAAATCAACAATTTGCAAATGGAGGGTTTGCAGATTGCCAAGAGATATTCAGACTTCTAACCTCTAACCTCACTGAAAAATAGAAGTCATCCTGACAATTGAAATGACACCTCCTGAGTTTTGGTGATTGTGCTGTTAATGCATTTGTTATACATATAGTTTTTTGTTGCTCTCTTGTACAGTATGTGGCTGCTGGTTGTGGCTTTTTTGTTAGATGCACTGCCTCTTTGTGTATCGGGCTGCATTTGCACGTGATCTGTTTGATAGCTTTGCACTTGTGTGGTATCTTTGTATGTCAAGACTGTGTTGTATTGGAATTGTGTGTTGGACTGTAACAGGTGCACCAGCCTTTCTGTGCAATTTATTCCAATTCAGATCACAGCTTTGGGCAAGGTTACCAGTGATTTGTTCAATTTTCAAGACACTGTGGTTTCAGGAGCAAACTGTATGGTTCTGTCTGTAGTCAGTCTCCCTCACGTCTCACTGAATCCACCCCCATCTGACCACCCTGCCCCCATCTGACCACCCTGCCCCCATCTCACCACCCTGCCCCCATCTCACCTCCCTG